>JXSR01S037091.1:53561-66753 GCA_000969725.1 Ophiothrix spiculata | reverse complement strand
CAGGGTTCTTAGCAGGCTTTCATGAATAAGAAATTAGTAGGCTGCTACGTAGTTGCCAGCTAGGCATTTTAGCAGCCAACTAGGGCCTAGTAGGCAACTAGCTTAGCAGGGTTTCATGAATATGGGCCCAGGGCTCTATTTCATAAAGTTTTAATAATATTCCTATATTGGTCTGCAGAACAATAATCATTTACAAATCCACAAATATAATGAACTTTGAGAGCAATGAGTTCAATTTCCTGAAGCAATTTTGGATGATAAATGTTAAATTATTATCAGTTGAGGTAATTCCTATTCCAAAGTTGTTGAGAAAATTTAAAATGAAACAGAAAAGTTCCTGTATTTTTTCAAAATGTTCTTTAATAAAATTTTCGTAGACCTCGTACACGTACGTATGTACGCAGAGTGGCTTAATACGGCTGGATTTACAATCCCGTGTAGAGAGCCCTAAAGATTCAGAAATGCACACGCTTAATATGGTTGCATTTGCGTTAAGTGTAGTTGTTTGATTGGCGTGTCCCGACCGATCCTTCTGGACAAATAAATATGTTAGGGTTTGAAAAACCACCCGAATTTAGTAATTATTTTTTTTTTTTTGAAAAATTATGAAAAAACACCGAACTGGCATGGAATTGAATGTGAGTTTTGCTGAAAAAATATGACATTTGTATGCATTTGTCCTGTAGCGCATAATGCAATTTGCTGACTTGAGGATACTGTTCTTCGAGAATATCTTTGCGAACTTTTTCATGTTCTCTGCAAGATTTTACTCACTCATACATGACATACCATAACAACATACCCTATCTTTTCTATGTCACGCCAATCAAACAATTATTTTTAGGGGGCTTTAGTTCAAAAATCCAGAGGAACGTACATATCAACAATAAATGACTCAACTTCCAAAACAACTAGACAAGTTACCAGGACATGAGGACGTTCTCTCATATCGACCATAGATAGCCAGTTTGTATTTCTTCTTGTTTGTAGCTATTGCATCAAGGGCTTACAAATTAACATGATCAATATTGTTTTACTTGTGTTGAAAATAATATTGGAATAATCTTCTGATGAGGCAAATTTCGCATATCTTAATTGCATTCAATTGTGTGCTAATTGCTCAGTGGTGAATCTAATCAGTTATTACTAACAAAGATACTTGTCAAAAAATATTCGCATGAAATTGAACATGTCGAAGATGATCAATTGGTTGGCATTGTAAAAATGCTCTTTTATTTGAATAGTACACCTCATTTTAGACTAAACGGGGTTAATTTATATGGCTTAAATCGCTACTGTTTGCGCGTTACTTATTTATGCAACATAGACCTTTTTTTTTTCGTTTCGTTTTTTTTTTTTTGGCCTGTAATCATGGTAATTGCTCATCTCTTGGAAGAAAAAAATGAATCGGTTCTGTTATTTGTGTAAATATTAGTGTGAAATAAGCCAAGAGAAATTAGTATATATAGGTCAAAACGAAATCATTTGTCTGCTTGATTATTAACAATTTATTGTTCAAGAAATTGTTGACGGAAGTATATAGACCCCCTCCCCCTTTTAAACTTGGAAGAGTAGAAGCATTTAGCATGTGAAATATACATTTTAGTGTGAATTTGAAATTTGAAATGAAAGCACTTTGGATTAAACAGCATTTCGTTTGTATATATTATATGTAATATTTTGGCATCTTTGCTTTTGAATACTAAATTGACAAATATATATATATATTCTCATCTCCTATATGTAGACTTATATATGTAATATATATCATGAAATAGAGAGTGGTGCTGACAATTATTTTATGAAATGGATTGGTGGTTGAACTGGTCGATAAGACATCATGTCTCTCTAGCCTGGATTCTTGTACTTCTATGTTTGATATTCGGAAAATCTACTGTTGGACAAGGTAATGTTATTCACTTCAAAATGTAGTTATTTTTTCGGACGCAGTGATGTAACCGGACTTTCAATATTGGGTCCAATCATTTTAGTACGAAAGACGGTAACAGCCCGCTAGTCCAAAGGTTCGCTAGTCCGAAGGTTCGCTAGTGGTGTAACCGGACTTTCAATATTGGGTCCAATCATTTTTAGTACGAAAGACGGTAACAGCCCGCTAGTCCAAAGGTTCGCTAGTCCGAAGGTTCGCTAGTCCGAAAATGAAATAAGGTTCGCTAGTTCGAAAGCGTATTTTCCTATACCTGAGGGTTCGCTAGTCCGAATTTGAAAAAAAAAAAGGTTCTCTAGTCCGAAAATGAAATAAGGTTTGCTAGTCCGAAATAAAATACTAGTAAGGTTCGCTAGTCCGAAAATGAAAAAGGGTCCGCTAGCCCGACAAAAAAAATGTTTTGCAAATCAACAAAATTAATTATTTTTCGGACAAGCGGGACTTTTTTTTCATTTTCGGACTAGCGAACCTTATTTTATTTTCGGTTTGGCGAAGCTTAATTCATTTTCGGACTTAAGACGGACTAGCGAACCTTATTTCATGTTCGGACCGGCGAACACTATTTTCATATTCGGAATAGCGAACCTTTGATAAGAAACATTTCTGACAGTGGTACCGACAGATGACATTTTCATTACCCTCCATGGCTTCACCACTGCAGTGGTGCCATTTTTTTTTAAATCGCAGCGAGTAATTTGTTACCCTTCCCACGTGCTGTATGTTTTATGAAATGAAATGTATAATCTTATTTTAATTTAGCCTTTTGTTGAAATTAGGTGTTCCAAACTGTTACAAGTAGAAAATGATCGTTTGTAATGCAAAATGTAGCAGTTGGAGCAATTAAACTTGCAAAAACGTATGAAAACTTACAATTAAACTTGCAAAAACTTATGATAACTTACGACTAAACTTGCAAAAACGTATGATAACTTACAATTAAATTAAACTTGCAAAAAGATCATGCAGAATTTGACTTTATACTATGTTTTCCTTCACCTTGTACCTGGTTTGGTTTAATTTTTCATTAAATCCTCTTCTTTATTGATTGTGATTCCAAAATAGTTGTTTATATATATGTTGATCCGAATTGACGAATTGAAGAATACTGGAATTAATCTTATAGTTTTTTTCAAGTTGACCCACTCTAACATTTTAACTGCACATTTGTCAAAATATGCAAAAAAAAAGAGATTGTAGGGATTACATCCCGATAATATCAAGTCTACAACAACAACAACAACAGGTATTTAGGATGCTATTAAACAATGTACCATAGCGTTTACACGAAAAATGCATGATATGAGTTAAAACAAGACAGTCTTAAGATTTGTCTTAAACAGTTCTCATGTGTGGTGAAAGGTCGTTCAAAGCTCGTGCTGCGCAGACAGCAAAACTACGATCTCCAATGGCAAGGATTGTCTTTGGGACAACCAAACGAGTTGTATCCATGGATGATCGTAAAGCACGGGCAGGAACAAACACAGAAAACTGTTCAGCCAGATACGATGGGACTAGGTTGTTAAAAGCCTTAAAGACATAAAGAACAATTTTGAAAACAATTCTTTGCCTCACCGGCAACCAGTGTAGTTCCACAAGCAGTAGAAAATAAAAAAAAAATAAAATTATAAATTGTTTTTAAGACTTTCTTTTATCTGATCTGCGTAAAATTCAGACTTCTTTCAGTGATTTAATTCGATTTTAAAATATTGTACTCAGCCTTATGAATATTCATACCCACCACCCAGATAGCGATACTGGTAATATTTCATGCATAAAAGAATATAAACCATAGGACATTTACGGGAGCTGATATTAGACTGGACTTTTCAACTCGCACCTGATGATAACAGGCACAGATGTCACGACCATTTGAACAGACGTAGTGCTTTATGAATTGTACAGGGAGCACCATTTGCGCGTTATGCCCAGTTTTCTAATGGAATACGCCAGTACAAGAAAACCCAAACTCCAAAAGCTCCCTGCTGTTAAGTTTTGTAAAATATATATAAATGCATACAAATCTCTGAACATGTTTTAAAATCACTTAAAAGCATTTCCATGTCTATATCCCAATCATAGTGTCACATTTGACCTTGTAGTTGACTTTTTTTAAACACTGTTAGATCATTTTTCAGTATGTAGTTGCAGAGGGGAGCTCAATGAGTTGGAGTTTTCTTGTACTGGCTGTTTTAATATAGTAACTATGTACTATAACAATTATCTAACAATGTCTAAAAAAGTCATCTACAAGGTCAAATTCTGACACTATGATTTATATGATATTGACATAGAAATGCTATTTTAGTGATTTGTATGCATTTATATTTTATAAGTAAAATTATCAGAAGGGAGCTACTGGAGTTGGGGTTTTCTTCCACTGGCGTATTCAATTAATAATCTCACCCAGATTTCAATGATCAGGTCTTAACCATGCAGAACTAACCATCATTAACTGCCCCACTTATGTGTTGGTGCAAATTGTAACTTCTTGTGTGTAATACAATTTTAATGTTGATCAGTATATCTAAGATTGGTGTAATGGCCTTGCTTTTCGAAAAAAATGAAAGTAAAATATTTAACCCCTGTCCTGTATCCCCCAAAATGAATCTAAATAGGAATACAAAACCTTCATAATTTTGCAGCGGAAGGTCGGATTTGAAAAAAAAAGAATAAGTTTTGGAATACTAAGATCATCTGCTTTCATTTGCAGACCATTTAAAAGAATTTTAAATAAAGATTTTAAAAAAGCACCTCATTCAACACATATTTATTTAATAAATTTGTGTTTTTATTAAATGTTGCCAGCCTGTACCGTTCGATGTGGCGCATCTGACTCAACTATACGAATCGCATTGTTCATCTATCGTTATACTCATGGTGTGAAAAAGAAACAACTGAAGCCGAAAAAAAATGTCACATTCTATTATTAACATACATATTTCATGTTACATTATTTACGCTCTTAATGTTCAGGAAGAAAATGAAATGAAATCCCATTCGATAATTGTCATTTAAATCTTAACAATTAAAAAAATAGGACTGGGCATACAAATGTACATACTTTTTTGTATTTACAGACGTTCGCGTAATTTCATTGATTGGTAAGTTAACTAGTCAGAACAGTACATATGACAAGTCCAAGAGCACATCTGAGAAGGCAGTAGATGGTAACACCGATTGCAACTATTGGAAAAGTTCTTGCATTCACACAGGTTAGTATATGCATTAAATACAGGGTTTTTTCTATAAATTTTTCATGGTTGGGGGAGACAAAAAAGTTTTTCGTGAAGTCAGATGGGGGGGGGGGCAAATATCGGGGACTTTGGTTTATGGGGGGGGGGAGACTCAGTTTGGCGAGTTATTGTTACTGTTTAACTACTTTTTAGTGATGAAACACTATGAATTAATAACAGAGAACTGCACTGGTAACCTTAATTAACCCCATTCAGAAGTTTATAACAACTGAAACAAAATTAATGTAACGGGGACGCGGATCAGATGGGGGGACACAAGCTCTGGTTCAAAAATGGGGACGATCGCCAAATCCCCCCCCCCAGGAAAAAAAACCCTGAAATAAAACATATTTCTATTTCGTAACCCACACACGGGCCCCATCTATAATTTGAAATCCTTGAACTTTGCAAGTATTATAACTCTCCGAATATTTTAGTCCGAAAGATCCTTTCTCCCGAAAGGTTTTCTCTGAACTGGTTTTACAAAAGAGGGTTGTTTCTTCGATCAGTTTTTATTCCGAACGGTGGTTTCTTCGGAGTTTGGAAAAATACTCAATCAATCATTCATTCAATGACACATTGTACTTGCATGACATGCATACCCCATTAAGGGGTCTACCCGTACAGGGGAACAACGGCTTTACGTGACTTCCGAACCACGGGGCAAGTAGAATAAAGTTTCTTTCCCAAGGAAACAAGGAGACGAAAACCACCCGGCCCGGGGCTCAAACTCACAACCTCTGTATTAAGAGAAAAGTGCTCTAACAGCTCGGCCACGGAAGAGAAGCCATCCGGAGAAATGGCCGTTTGAATTTAAAATCTTGCGTGAAAAGTACCTAAATAATCATTTGATTTGCGAAAACTTCGAGGGGGATCAAAAAATGCCTCCATGGTCATCAAATCTTTATCAATGATCCGATGAACACCAAATTTATACAGATTATAGCTTGAGGACTCTTTATATGGAACTTCTGTTCAACATAGTCACCATGTCTAACGATGCATTTACGCCACCGTTGAACCCAAGCATCAAATCTGGTTTGGAAATACTCCGGAGCTTAATTTTAGCAACTATAAACATAACCTTTTTATTATTATGTATTATCTTTACACAGGGTGGCCCGTAGTAACAAAAAGCTGTTCTCACTCAGGGCCCTGTTAACAAGTTTAATCGTTATAAAATAATACAATATAAAAATGTTAACCATTAACATGAGAATACAAAAACATCAAATACAGCTTCACCATTTAAAAGCACAAGTATAAAAGTATATCAAAATAAAAATCATACATAAATGTACCAACTTTAAAACATTTAAACTTGTCGGTGAGATATACAACATCAATACTTATCATAAAACAGAAAATGATTCAATAATAACAATTAAATATAAACGTCATGTTCATTGAAAGACATTTTAAAAACATAGATCAAATTTGCTTATTTACAGTGATCATATGCCGGGTGAATATATATATATATATCATTTGAAATTAAAAGTACGCAAATATATCTAGTTCCCTGAACATGACAAAAATATCGCACCGCGAACCATGAACCGTATTAATAAGAAAATGAAATATCACACCATAAAACATTTACTGAGAAAATTGCACAATGATTATATTTAAAGCCATGTTCATTAGGGTGCATCAGACGCCCTCATGTCATACATATTTTTTCTACCTAGTCTTAGAATGTTCCATTTGGCTAGAAAACACGCTGTGTAAAGTTTGAAAAAAATTAGGAGGCGGTCTAGGGGGACCACAGTGGCAATAAAGTTAAAATTGCATGCTTACATATGGCAGCTATTTATTATTGCCTACAGAATCCTCACTCAGAAACTCACAAAGGAATAGCTGCCATATGTGGTATTGCAAATAATGACACTGAATGTTTCATGGGATATACAATTACCTTGAAATACCCAAAATGACCCCAGATGACCAAGGGTCAACTTTTTGAACACTGTTGAGATTTGACCTCAAAAGACCTTTGACCTTAAATGACCTTGACCTGACCCCTTAGAAGACTCATGGTGCCAAAATGCTTTATCACTAGTGATAATTAATGTTCAATGAAACCACTTCAGATCGTTCATGCAGTTAGCCTCTTAAATAGCCAATTATTGGATGTCTAGCTCTTTTCAATGCCTAAACAACAAGATCATTATTCAGCTTGAAATGTTTTATCACTTGTGATAATAAATGATCAGTAGAAGAATTAGACCAGACACAATGAATGGCAGTGATTTTTCAAAGCATATGTCACTGAACTCAACCAAGCAGCTATTGTATTTTGTATTGAGTTATGCTATAGAAAACACAATAGCTGCCTTTTGCATATTTCAAAACTAATGGCATGTATAAAAACTGCCACGTGGCCCCCCTAAACGAATTTCGTTGTTGATGAAATTTGGCACAGGTATTTTTATCAAGCATTGGAACAATCGTAAACTAGGTAGAAGTTTACTAGAAGCTTTTTTAAAAACCATTGGGCGTTTGATGCACCCTAATGTTCATTTGAAAAATCAATAAAAACACTGATCAAATTTATGTATTTTCAGTGATCAGGTGCATAATGAAACATATTTCATGTCTGAAAATAAAAGTACGCAAATATATAATATCCTGTACATGCCAAAACACATTAATCTGACAACATTATAACAGAATAAAACAGTACATATTGCAGTTATCGGCAACATTTCCTATACAATGCACGCACAACGCTCGTAATTGATGCATGACCCCGAGATATCTTCCCGTGTTGTGTGTATAGGATGATAACTTACCAAGATCGCTGTATCAAAACTAACCGGCCGATTTTTTTCGTACATTTATCATTTTGTTCCTGATTTATTAAGCTTTCATGTGACATTTTTTGTGAACTCAATAGACCAAAGGGTAAGCCTGACTAGGTACATTTTGTAACAAGACACCGGTCAGCTCATTATGCCAAGAAGTTTCGACATACCCACTTTCATTGCCCACATCCTTTAACATGTTTAAGCTATCAACTTTGTACACACATGTCAATCAAGATCATGAAATTCTCGTTCTCATGACACCATACTCATTAGCATACAATAATCTGATCGAGTCCATTGAAAAACACGTAAGATCAGCCAGAAGTCAGCTCGCTGAAATATCGCCTATTTTATTTATTTTTTTATTCATGAAAAATTACAAGAAATGCCGTTTTTTACATGCGTATGAATATTCATGAGTTTGGACACCCTAGTTTAAAAAGCCTGTAAGCTTGCAAAAGTAGCATAGAATCTCAAACCAAACTTGCACTTAGAAGCATAAATGTTATGAAAACATTTTGAAATTTTAAAAAAATGAAAAATTTGGAAATATAAGTGTCTTTTCGTGTGATTTTGCAAGTGTTTATTTTCCTCGAGTGAGGTCAAATTAGGTCTTTGCGTTTTACCTAAAATCTACGGTTCTGGACTTAATATATTTTAGCCACTTGGTCAAAAGAGAGCGACAACACTTCTTTAACAGATTTCCTAAAACATTTGCGATAATTCTGCGTAAAACACTTATCACGTAAGCAAATGTAACGCCTGGTCCAATGAGGTCAAATAAAGCATGAAATTTCTACGCAAAATATCATATAACCCCGGAAGTGATCAATTACGCGGCATTGTCTATTGTTAGGTACATATAGGTAAAATCCCTCTACTTGTCAGCGAGATCCCGATAGCGTAGTGGATATACTATTCGCTTTTGATGCAAGAGGTACCAGTTTCGAATCCTGACGGCGCCTGGTTTTTTTTCTTCTTCTTTTTTCCCTATTTGAATACAAAGTATTTTTTTTTCAATCATATTAGATTAATATTCCTTCAATAAACTATTTTTAAAAAATAATTTCTATACATAAACATGATAAAATCATTTCCCAATAGCCCGTATTAAAATGATATGCACAGTCGGAGCACATGTCCCCGGTCGCATGTAGACTACACGTGGTATGTAAAATGACGTCAGATTTGCCTGATATAGCCCAAGACCTTCGAAAAGTGTGACTTGTCGTTTACGATGTTCGCTGTGTATATCGGGATAATGTGATGACCTACATCATCTCCCTTTCGTATGTCTAATTGTACTGAATTTTCCCTCGATTTATTTACTGTTTTAAAAATCTTACAGGTAAGATATATTTTTCAAATTTCATATATGAAGTCTGATATCTCATCTTGAAGTTTGTATAAGCCATTTCACGTAAAATTTTGTAAAACACGCTACACGTAACCAGATTTGACCTCATGATTTAAAAGCTTAAAATTGGCATTTTTTTTAATGTAATGAAATTATTTTTTTTTATTCTCCTCTGTCAAAAATAGACTTGTCTTATTGAAAAAACTCTAAATATTTTCATCCACATCTTTATTTTCTATTTGTATTAACCCCCTTGTGATTATAGGAGTTCGAAGTCCGAACTATCCGACAGGTCACGTCGAGAAAAAAAAATCTAGAGACCGAGTTATCCTGATATTCACCCGGGATATACCCGGGAAATGAACATTAAATTGCTCATTAAAAGCTCATTTGCATAGGCTCTACTGACTGACTGAGATGCTTTGTTATCCAGGTTATACCATAGATAATAGAGCACATGGATGGTCAGCTTCATAAACCTTTAAAACTATGTGTGTCTCACAATTAAGCATAAAGGATCTCTAGCCTTCCCCACAGTCAAGACTTATGCAATTATACTAAAAGGTATATTGTCTAGTATCATACCTACTGGAGATGTTTGGCTGTATACATCAATGGTAGACAAGACTGTTGCAGAGTTCACTAAAAATAGCTGAATTATTTTTCATGGTACAATTGAGGTGTATCTTGTGTGAAAAAAAGGCCACGGTGAAACTCCAGAATAAATTATTTCACTTTGAGGGAAGCTAAAAATGTCTACATTTACCGTGGTGCTTTTTTAAATTGTAATATATTAATTGCATTATTCGACATTGGAATTGTTGATTGAGCAAAGACTAGACCATGGGCTAACTATATATATCCCATTGTCTTGGACCATTGGTTATTATTTATAATAACTCACGCGCTATTGAAACCGTTCAAATCTCATGTGCTGCTGAGAATACATAGATTCAAAAGGATTTTACCGGCTCTAGAGAAATTCTATTCAATGCTAATCAAGGTTAATCGTGTTGACCATCCATGTGCTCTATTATCTATGGGCCGACTGTAGAGAAGCACTCCCCGCTAATTGGTTGAACGGTCGCTGTGCAGCAGCCCGTAAATAGGCGTTGATTGGTTAGAATGACCTTGGCGGGTAGATGCAAAGGTCGCGGTGTAGCTTGTAGTGGGCGATAACTGCAATATGAAATTTTGTTAAATCGATTACAAATGATACACCTCTTTCATTCTGATGAATATTGCACAGTGAAGTCTCATTGCCAATAGCATGTCTTATACATATATTCAAAGGATTGCACATCATATGAAATTTTTAATAGCTTCGTCAATATTATTCCATACTTTTACACCTTTATAACTGAAACTATGTTTAAAACTTTCCAGATCATTGCCACTGATCCGTGGTGGAAGTAATTATAGACCTGCAATAGCCTGCCTTGACAGCCTTGTATTTCGCTCGTGGCTGTCACGCACAAAATTAAATTTGTTATGTAAATAGGGCGGTGCAAGGTCATTTAAACATTTAAAAACCATTATAGCAATAAAATAATTATTTCGATCAGAAGGGGTTTGCCACTTCAGCTCATTAAACATTTGTTGAGACGGAGTCATTGAATTTACACCTAATATAACTCTAGCACATCTTTTTTGCAAAACATCAAGTATATGTATATCCTCATGAAATCGACCAAACCATGTTAAATTACAATAATCAAAATGTGGCTGAATTAATGCTTTATAAAACAGTGTTGAGGATGTTAGGATCAATAAAAACTTTTAGAAGACGTAGCAATGCATGTTTAGCAAATACTTTTCGAATAACATCCCCAACCTGATTTTCCGACTTTATTTCATTATCAATTACAACACCTAAACATTTAATATGATCTACATTCTCAATTAAGTTGTCTTCAACAGAAACACGAAAATCATCCATATAGTTACATTATTCAGTTTTGCACGAGTACCAGCTAACATGATTTTGGTTTTGTCAGTGTTTAAAAATAAATTGTTATCTTTCAACCATTTACAAAGTGAAACAAATTCAGAATTCAATTTACTAGAGATATCAGTTACATTGCTGCTACTTACACACAGAGTAGTGTCATCAGCATACATAAACAATTTACCATATTTTATTGCACTGCTTAAATTATTAATAAAAATAAACCTTCCCTATTCCATAACTTAACAACTGATGTGACTTTAACCAGATCTTCAAATCTCTGTTTGTATGCATAAAATGCATTACACGCATGCAAACCTTTTACTAGTAGGATTTACTATTCTAACTTTTACTCGATGAGATTGAAATACTACCACTCATATGCATAAAACAAAGAAATTACTAAACTTCTCATAGTAAATGCTTGAGAAATCCAATGTAGCTTCAGAGCTACCTAGACCATTTACTTAACCAAAGTTTAGCTTTGTAATGGTTACATTTGCTGTATTTTGAACTTCCTCAGAACGCTGGGATCTATAAGATTCGGATAATTCATAAATATTACAAATATCTATTAAAATAAAGGAGGGTTGACAATAAACGTGAGATGTATATTATCACCACTTATTAGACTGTCTTAGTAAATACTTGAAAATTCCACCGTTTACTTGACCAAAAGTTTAGTATTAGTATTGTACACTTTTGCATTTTTATAAAGTTCCCAGGAAAGTAGAGTCTATATGATTGAGATAATTCATACACACCACAAAATATTGATCAAAATAAAAATATGTGAGTGGTGACCATAATATGGCATGCTTAATTGAGATAAGTGAAAGATAGAGGTGTTTATTGTTTCACGCCTAACTAAGCCGATTATTATACATTCTTAGTCACTGAGTGCGATTTTACTTCCTAATAAGGAATTTTGGCCATCCATTATGAGACGATAGATGACAGTGCGTTCAGCGTGAAACGCAGTAGAGCCGCGCGTTCAAAATTACGGCGCGATGTAGGTATACGCACACATCCGGCGCGAACAGCTTTACTGGGTTTGGAATATTTCATGTTTGAAAAGGGGTGTACGTTTTTCCAATGATAATGTTTATAGTTTTTGGCAATTTACATCGTTTTTGGTATTATAAATGACTCAAATTTGTGACTGAGAATGAGAATAAAAGATGGCGATTTATTGTTTTGCCTGTCATCTATCGTCTCATAATGGATGGGCGTACTTTATTTTTTCGTAATGGGCACCCCCTGCGGGGGCACCCATTACTCAAAATAATGTACGCCTATCCATTATGAGACGATAGATGACAGGCAAAACAAAAAATCTTATCTTTTATTCTCTAATTATATTATATCACTGACAAATTGGGGTGACCCCCTGGCTTCAAGTCAGAGCTCTTATCGGTGTAAAGACATGATTGAGTTGCATAGACGACTATGTAATGAGCTAAACTTTAAAATGAGCACTGATTTATCCAGTTGAAAGGATGTGTTGGCTTGTGAGTGATTACAAAAATACAACATAAGTAAAGGTGCTGAAAAAAGTTATGCAATTTGTCAAATTTTAACAGATTGAACAAAATTAATGATAGTAGAAAAGTGTATGAAGCAAATGCTATGAAATACCAGTATTTCCTTTGTAGTAAAAGGAAATGGTCATGCATACCAAATCAAGATTTTACTTATGCTTTGACTATTACTTTGGAAGTAACTACTTATACTTTATACTTTTACTTGAAGCAAATACTCACTTTTTATGCATACGACCCAATATTGTGTACAATATTTGATAAACAAGGTTGAACGATGATATATTGATACAGTGGTCGTTTAAATAACTTTACTTTAAACAACATTTTTAAAATTTAAACAACATTGTTTAACCCT
>JXSR01S037091.1:33816-47368 GCA_000969725.1 Ophiothrix spiculata | reverse complement strand
TATGGTGGACATTTTGTCACGCGTTAAGTCTATGGAGAATAATTGATCTTGTACTTTTAGTACTCTTGAACCCAAATGAAACTAAACGCGAATGTGTTTTGGAAAAGAATCTTATATAATAGACCAGAAGGTTATCTAAGTAAAACGCTAAATGCATATCAAATCTGGGAGTCAATTTTATCCTTGATTATTTTCAACACGACTCCAATTAGCTCGTGAATATCGTGGTCTGGTTGCCGGGGACACAAAACGTATTTTAACGTCACTTCGACAGCGAAAATATGATCGTCATCTACATAATATGATTATATCTTCTTCCTTGAATTTTCAATCATTAATAATATAATACTATTTTATCTTATTTCAGAAAAAGAGGTATCCCCGTGGTGGATGGTGGATTTAAATAAGACTCATTGTGTGGGAAAAGTGGAAATCTTCAACAGGAACGATGATAGTAATTGTGATATTTGTAGTGAGTACATTCCTGGAGTAATGAAATACAATGTTTTTCGATATTGTTCACATCCACTTTAAAAGTGGCGAAACAAAACCTTGACCACCCCCATCCCAACCGGGAAAAAATTTCAGGTCAATCGGAACATTTTAAAATTTTAACTTTAACCTATGAACTGTGACCATTTGGGTCATTGATATTTCAAATTGTGTGTAAATCCATCAATGCAATAGATTTGCCTTCTGGCAGTGACACCACTCCTTTTGAAATTTGACCTTTGACTCCCTTTACCCACTCGTTCATGATGACAGTTACAAAAACGTTGACAATAATGAAGACAGGATTTCTTTGGATTTTTGAACACCGATGTTCTATAAATGGTTTCAAAACACATGTGACGCGTTCTAATTATTATTAACAAGAGGGACACTATTTAGCACTACTAACCGTATACTGAAGAACACTCGCTCACCTCCGTCGCGTCCGTTAGACGCCATGTGTTCGGCAGTGTATAATTTGCAGGGCATAAGTTATGATTGTGTACTTTGCTGTGGATATAATCGATGTGGTGGATGTGGGTGTGTGCGCGTGTCACGTAGAAATGTATCCAACAAAGATCCCATGGTAAATAACAAAACAGTGACAAGAAGCATTTCAGACAACACTACGCATGACCGACATCCAATAGACCAACCAAGAGCAAGCGAGTGAGGTGCAGGATTGGGTCTTTTTGACACAATTGTCCCATTCAATGGCAATACTCCATTTATTTGTTTCCAAGAACGGCGCAATTCTATAAATTGATGCAATACTGCACCTTGATAGGCCAAGCAGCCTCATTACCACGTGCCTTTAACGTTCATGTTTTGCATACTTCGCGTATTTCGATAAACCCCGAATTGTCCACTTTATCGATATGCAAGACATTCAATCAATTATAACGATTAAAAATTACCTATTCAACATGTTATATTCAAAAGCACTTGTATATTCAATATCTGTCATGCATGAAGCTTCGATGTCCCTTTCAAACGGATTTGTTTTATACACCAGATGATTCGTGAGAGCAGCATGGAAAATCCAAGAAGTCTGTAGACGACAAAAACTGAAGGAAATGCTTTATTAAAACACGCGTCATTTTGAACTATAACACGTCTGAACATCAAATTGGTTTATTTGCAATCCTTATTGTATTAATTCCGGGAAAAAATGATATATTCTGAAAAAAATCGTGTCATTCATCATGTTTATTATATTTATCTATTTTTATATAACATTAGGTGGAAATCCAAGCTGTTTCTTATAATATAAGGATTATCAAATTTAGGGACGCTTCTCTAGCGTGAAACTCCGAAAAAAATAGAAAAAAAAAGATTCCAGATGCAGACGAAATCCTCACGTGTATGGATTGGCAACTAAATTTACGTACAATTTTTATCCAACCGGGAATCGAACCTGCGCCGCACTGAGTAGTCAGAGGCGAGGAAACAACCACTTTGCAAACCATACTACCATAAGAGCTTTTGAGTTCCCTTAAAGAGTTTTCTTTAACTTATTAATCCGTTATAGTAAAGGACTTCAACTGCAGCGATTTTATTTAGGTTATAATTGTGTAATATTTATTATAAGGATGTGTTGGTACGTAGGGGTTGCGGGATTTTTCCCTGAATTTTGTTTTATGTTAAAATTCAACAATTAAAAACAATCTCTAATAGTAATATAAAATAATAGCCTGTGTGTTTAGAGACATTCTTATGGCCTGTTTCACAGAAAAACGGCTTGAAGGAGCGATTGTACGTGTTGGATTGGATAATAACCGAAACAATCAAGCCTGTGGAAACCCAATTACAATAAAGGAGATAAACGTAGATCAGAAGATTGAAGTCACCTGCAACCTTTATGGCCGATATCTGAGTATTGAGATACCTGGGCAAGATAAATACTTACATGTATGTGAAGTACGTGCAATGAAAGGGAATTGGAGGTGCTCAGGTATGTAGCTAAAGGACGGATCTGCACAGGTAATAGTAGTGTCAGGCCCGATCCAAACTTGTCACATGGTTTAGCGAACATTTGGTGCAACAATTTTTTATCGTAAGATTATTCATTACTGCTTTTTCGAAAATAACGGGGATTTCGTGCTACAAAATAAAAAATGCATGAAGAAGTTTGTTGTGACATTAAATTTCCATAACGAAAACACTAACATTCGAATCAATTAGCAAACACTAGTTGCACCAAATATTTCAGTCGCTATACAACATGTACAATGTCTGCCTTGGCCCGTGTACATCAACCTCCTGTAATAATAAAATACTTAAACTTACGAGTTGAATGTGTGCGTCCTATTAAAAAATGATTTGTCCCACTGCTGAAGAATATTAACTAGTTTCAAAAACTATAACATTAATCTGTTTATCAGCAAATGAAATTATGATATTGAAACAATGTTGCCTGTAATACATTTTTTTATTATTGTAAAAAGGTGGTTTTAGACAACATCATTTTTAAAAGTCTCGAAGAGTCCTTGTTGAAACTTTGAATGACCCTATATGTTAATATTTTTATCATAGCCTGCAACTCTGAAGTCTATATAAGTCGGTGTTTGGGTGCAGTTTGATAAGACTTCTCATTGAAGGAAACGCTATTTCGGTTTTTCTATTGATTATGGGGCCGTTTCAAAACTCAACCGGCGGTTGCCTGCTGGTTCTGAGTGGTTCAACCGAACAAAAAATTATAGTTAACCGCTATAGCCCCTAAACAGCTTACCTAAAAGCACAGAGTCATTTAAAATCCCGGTCACAACCCTCCTTACGTTGTTTAATCGATTCGTTGTTCAGTTTTGGATATCTTGAGACTTTCTCCCAACCCGACGTACTCGCTGTCTATTCATGAGCCAAAATGTGGGATTCGTATATGGGCTACGAATTTATATTCAGAACAGCCAGTTTCATGGTTTTTTTTCTCATGATTGCACTTGCACTACGTACCATGCACTTTATAGAAGCGACACTTCTGTATGTAACCTATCCAATGAATACAAATAACGCACATTGTATGTACCCAAAAACTCAACAACATGTTCCGTTGAATGATTTAAGACGTATACAAAGTAACCTTTAACAAATTTCAACTCATTTATACACAGAATGGAATTTAGTATTTAAAGCAGTGTCGAACGTTCCTTCGTACCAAGAAGATGATATGAAACATGACCCATTCCAAATTTGGCAGACTGATGAAGCCTACAACGAAGACGTGTGTGATGCAAGAGTGCTGAATGCTGAGTTCAGAGATCATTATAAAAGCTTGCATGTAGTAAATTGGAAAGAACTTAACGTATCACGGGTAAGGTCGGTATTAAACATTATTCTTTAACAATATTCTACTTTATTTGAAATTAGGATTAGAGTAACTAGAAGGTACTGATTCCACTGAATGATATGAATACTTGGCCTCAAAGAGAGCAAAAAATTATACAGGAACTATAAGCCACCGTCTCAGAGCGCAATATTAGGGAGCTGTCGATTTGAACAACGGACAGATCTCCGACGGTTAAACTTACGCTTTGTTGTTTGCGCATGCATTCAGACCAATGGCGAAAATGTCAATGTTTGTCACCGTAGTAGAACCACCCGTCTTCCAAATTGAATGCTCGCTAGTGACACAAGTCTAGGAGCCACGTATAAAACGTGCGAAGCCTGAAAGATATAATGCCGAAGGAGCAGGATTGTTAATGTATTCCTTAGCACAAGACTCTTCTTAGTGAGATCACACACTAACAGTTACTTAGTATTCTGATTGCTTAAAAATGCAGCCACTGTGTAAGACCACTTTGATAACTTGATAAGGGCAGTTGGTTCAGCACACGATGCATTCTTATCATTTGAGACTTTAATGAGGCTGGACCTGAGGGTGGCAAGTATACCTGCCATGAGTCATCCGTCGAGAATAACAAGTATTCGACTGAAAATGCAATGCAGATGAACCTAATATTCATAGCAAATGCGCATTTTTGAAGGGCAATTACGAACTTATATCAGCCCCACGAGGTAATGAATTGTGGCAAAAACACATAAACAGAATAAAAATATGGACTTGACAGCTATTGACTTCTATTGTATTAAACAAACAAACAAACAAAATGGACTCAAGTTATGAAGACTTCTGTTGAATATTATATTTTATATTGCAATTTAAAGCTTTATTGAGGGAGTTCATTACTCCATGATATCCGGAAGTCTATCTTACCTTGGAATTAAATTATTTATTACGTTAATGTGTTGCTACTTTTTAGTTTGTGCAACTCTGTGGTTGCACGGCTTGAACAATTACACCAAAATATTGATAAATATAGATAAATAGAAGATGTAAATAGAAAGGGGAGAAAGTTAAGCTATGTAAAAGCTTTTGCCCTTCACAGTTTAGAACCAAAACTAGACTAAAGGCTCTGTCGCACATTACCGAGCAAAACGTACGCCTAACGTACTTTATCCCACTATTGTTCTGTTTTATACATTGTTGTTCGTCGTGTGTTTGTTACAGGTACGTTCAGTACGTTATCCATAAGGTCTGACCGTTATGTATACGTTTAATTCGTTATTCATTATACGGTGGTCCGTTTATCACACGTTCAATATGTGAAATATTTGTAAGTTATTCGTACGTTTTGAAATTTCAAAATTGTTCAAATCTTGTTCGATCAAAACCACGCCAACATGGTCCTCTCATTATAAGGAAGCAGAAAAAGTATACTTTTACCTATGTCTATATTATGGTTCTGAAATTATAGCCAAAAATATGAAAGGTCATATCAGGGGTCACGGATTTTGCCCTATGGGAGTCAAAAATGTCCGATTTTGTTGAAAATGGTTTCAAACTGTTCCTCTTGCAAAAGCGTCCACACAAAGTAATAGACTGCAGTGCATCAGGTCAGTTGTTGCCATGGTTACAGGTTAAGGAAAACTTTCGATACAGGCATTGCATGGCAATAATGGACTTCTAAGAGTGTAGGGTTTCAGGTCTAATTTGACTACAAATTTATACTATTCCGATGAATTTGAAATTACATGTAAAACCATAATGTCCAGTTTTTCATGAAATTGCCCATACACTCTTAGAAGGCCGGGATCAAATATACGAGTAGTTTTCCGGATCATTTTATGTTAATCCTTTAAGGGTCACTTTTGATCCAACTTGGATCGTTTTGATCCTTTTTCGGATCAATATATACAAATGGATCAAATTCACCAGGATCATTTTTGATCCGGTTTTAGGATCATTTTATTTTGATCCTTTTTGATTACAATATCAAAGTTTTGATCCGTATTTCTGGATTACTTTGATACGGAAAGGATGAGCTCATATTTGATACCGCGTTTGGATCTAACGTGATCTTTTGTCTCATATTTGAGTACACCCCATATCCACTACATAGCCGGGAATGTATACAATGGTATAAATACGATGATTTCACCACACTTGACAGCTGCCTGTCCCGTGGCCGAGTGGTTAGAGCGATGGTCTCGTAATTACATGGTGTACGTGCGGCGTGGGTTCAAACCCTGCTAGGGTCACTTCAGTGAGATATTTTTAGGCAGATCTTTTTTATAAGAAATATTTGATCCTTTTTTCGGATCAAGAATTGTGATCCTTATTTTTGGATCACTTTGATCCTTAAAGGGTAAGCTCATATTTGATACCTAAAGAGGATTAAAATTGATCCTTTTTGTCTCATATTTGATCCTGGCTTTCTAAGAGTGTATGATCCAATTTGTGCACCTATTATCATGCATCAATTTACCACAAGTCCAATGGTACGTTGCAGTCTGCAAAGTGTCTTGAAAACATCAATTAATGTCCTCTTTTCTACTTCTCAGTCCGCCGATGTTGTTCTTTTACAATCATTCATGTACATCCTTAAATAATGTTGATTCCATATTGTTTCTAATTTTGTTTTTAAAAGATTACAATATAGTATATTAAGCCCATGACATACTCAGACTAGTTAGGGTGTGTTTTCGTGCAGACGCTTTGAAGATGCTACAGCAAGTTAAAATAATATAAACCTTAACGAATGAACGTCTCCGTTAGTCTAGCTTGTGTGTCATAGACGTCAATATGTATGAAAACATCAATTTATTTTCCAGGTAAAATTATCCTTTCTTGATGAATCTGGAACTGAGTTGATAAGCTTGATATTTAAAGGCACTGGTTCTGATCGTAACAACTGGTTTACACGAGATCGCCTGGTAGAATCACCCTGGGATGACCTCTATGTAGAAGATACAAATTTCTTTTCTATAAACGGGTAAGTTGGGAACGACACATGCAGCAATAATGATAATCATGGAAAATGTACATCCCGTTATTTCGTAGACTGAACAAATGCCCGGAGTGTTGGGGTGTGTGTGTGTATGTTGTTTTTTTCTGTAATAAAATACTTAACCCGACATAACGATTAATTAGTATCAGAACCTATTGTAGGCAACAATGTACTCTGATAAACATCTACATGACCGATAAACAATGATTCACAGCAACAAAATACTGAAATAAGGTCCAGCTCAAGGATAGTTTAAAGGTGAGGGGCAGATATTGGCAGCAACCACCAACCAAACTGATGACTATATATAAATCAACTACAAGAACTAAGTATGACGTCATGAAACTACAGGATAAGGCTATCAAAAGCAATTTTAGCCCAGAACTCAAAAATAGGTTTGCCATTTAGAGGCCATAGCAGAAGAACTGGATGTAGGAACTAAATGGGAGCATTTTGTCAAAACTATTGAGTCTGCAAATAAAAGCTCGAACAAAATGAACGAAACAAAACCCATTGGAAACAGCTCAAACTTAAAATTGACAGTACAAAAAAATTAGAATTCAACAGCTGACAGGATGAGTACAGAGCTAAATGGAAAAGAAAGAATGAAGAATGACAAAAGCTGGTACGACAATCTGGCCAGAAATTGTCAAAAACATATGAAATCCCCGTATGAAATAATCAAAATAGTGTGTAATGACAAACCATCAACGAGTGTCAAAAACAAAGGAGGAAACATAAAACACTATAAAATCTAAATTGCTTTTATAAAATCTTAAAAACTGAACTGTTTCCAGAAAATAGTTCATTAAGGTAGACAATTGTCTACCTTTGACCGGACAAAGGTAGACAATTGTCTACCCGAACAGAATCTTTGAATCTTTTTCTGAACAAAATTCAGTTTTTAAGGTTTTATAAAAGCAATTTAGATTTTACTATGTTATAATTACGGATTATGACGGAAGGAAAGAGAACATTTTGAAGACCTGCTAAATAGGGACATACGCACAAACCCAGTAGGAATCAGCGAGGAGACTTATCCTGAAATGGAGTCAATCATTATAAACCTAATTACCAAAGGCGAAATCAAATGTGCAATCAGAAATCTAAAATTCTAAAAGCTGGTGGCATTGGTATTATGGTATTATGACACCAGAGTTGTTGAAAAGTGACATTAAATTTAAATTAAAGAACATCAACGAATAAATTGCTAGTAGTATACTAGTCTCCATACGGCAACAATAATAAACGTCCTTGACCCCCTTATAAAGGTCAGGGTCACTGAGAATAACATATAGTCGGTGTAATCATAGATTTTAAAAAGCATAGATAAGCGGGCTTCTCTCTAATTCCGTATATTTTTTCTTCGCGTCAATTTCACAAATACCGCGACATCACCCGCTTGTGGAGGGACCAAATATGGGAAAAAAATCGCCAACGTCATAAAATACGCGGTATTTTTCATGAATATGCCTCCAACATTGTGAAATACGCGAAATACATTAGTAATATTCATCTTTTTTTTTTTTTTAAGTATAGACCGCGCAATGCCCTGCGTGCAAACAGTACCCCTTTGCGCCAAGACACGCGTTGACTGTGAAACGTTTATAGCCTTGCGCGTAAAGGTCTCGTACGCGAAGTTGTTTATACCGAGAGAATTTAATCTGCTGTGATATTTTGTCTCGCTGAGAACTGAAATTACCGAGGATTATACCCTATTGTCGAAAAAAGGTACGAATTTAACAACTTTTAGTATATTCAGTTTTAATTCTAACTAGTCGATGGTGTGTCAACAGTAGTTGTTGTGTAATATAACGTCGTCTTTTTAGTAAAATCAAGCCAAATAAATTACGAAAATAAGTATGAGTGTTGAGACAAGATGGCGGGTTTCCAACCCGGTTTTGGAGATATTGCGCATATTTAAAATGATTAAGCATATCAATGATAATTTTCCCAAAAAATTGTGACGGATCGAGTGGATCTTTCATCATTGGCGACGCAGTTCTAGTACTTTACCTTTTTCTAAGGTGTTAATACAATTTTCAAAAAATCAGCGGGGAAAAAAGCCGCCGGAGCGATTCAGAGGGTTTACATCGACCATTACCATAGAGCGTTTGCACGTGACGTCATCGTATTAACAACACCATTTTCATGGACCGGCAAAAAAAAAGGTCCCGTCATATAATAATCTTTTAGCAGAATAACGATACCGGATCACAACTAATGATCACAAGAATATACACTACATTTATTTGGTTTAATTTTCAAGTCATGTTTTGAAGTCAACCACAAGTTACAGTCAATTTTTATGTCTTGTTTACATTACAAATTACTCCGACCCTACCAAGATGGCGGCGAGAACGGTTGCATGTATGGTGCGTATCGCGTCGTGCAAACCCTCTATTGATTACTCTGCCCTACCATGACAAAAGGAAGTAAGTCACATTTTTAAACTTTTGAGATATTAATGAAAAACACAATTTCAAGTAATTTTAATCATATTTGATTAATTACCAAGGTGTATTTGACTCTAAAAAGAATTATAATAGCATATTCTGTAAGACAAAAACAATTGAGTCAGATTAATGTTAATCAATGACCAATAAATCAATAAAAACAACCAATTTACATGTGTCTGTCTTCCTTCTGTGGTGGTTTATTCATGTATATTGTACCTATACTTGTTATGTACAAAATTAAGGAAGTAAGTTTCCAACATGAAAATTTTTGACTTTCTGGTGACTTAACTGACTTCTACTTATATTTGGCGGGAAGATATTTGCATATAGGTCAATATTAAGTATAAAACAGCATTTCGTAAAAAATGTCACTTGCTTCCTTTTGTCATGGTAGGGCAGTACTGTATAGCAAAACCTTGATCCTCGCAGTTTTTACGCTAAAAAAAAACACGAATCGAGCGTAGCGGCCCAACTAAAAAAGATACGTGGACGCGGAACAAATATTCGAAATTTCTATTTTTTTTTCAGTGTTTCTAGATTTCTCTGTTTTTTAAAGATTTTTGGTCTAATATGTGACCCATCATATCGAAATGTACCTTAAAACCGGCATAGTAAATTACGAGATATGGGGCATTGAAACTGAGCATACACTCTAAGAAATTTTCCGTAAATTTTACGGTAAAATCACTGGCAATTTGGTTGCCAACACTTTACCGTAAAATTTACAACTTACCGTAAATTAATATACAGTATTTTACTGGCCATACCAAGGGACAATATGCAGCCTTAGTACAATAACTACAAATATACTTTATATTTAGTATATATTTTCAGTGGTGTCAAATTGTCTTTTTTGCTAATAATTTACGGAACTTTCCCGTTTTTTCCACATATTTACGGTAAAATCCCGTAAAAATACGTCAAATTTACATTTCATCCGTAAATATTTTCTTACTGGAATTCACCGTTAAAAAATACCGGTTTTCTACCGTAAAAATACGGTCATTTCTTAGAGTGTAGTAAAAAATCATGAACGGAGCGGGAGGGGTTTATCGATCTAACATTTAATATCCAGTGAGGGGGATGACGTCACGATAAAGTTCGATGTTCTTTATGTTATTATAAAATTCAACCCCTATATATCAAAATATATAGTTTTTCTTCTATTGCCAACATTGGACAAGGACGAGACCCGGAACCCCCTAAAAATGGTCCTTTTTCGCGCCTCTTCAACCTCGTGTAGACCTACGACATTTTGACTCGCTGACGGGACGACGGGGGCGATAGATCATATCGGTAAAATTTCGACCCCGTACGAGCTCCGCACCCCCTAAAATCGCCGTTTTACGTACCCTCCCTTTACGGAAAAAGTACGTCGACCTTTGACCTTTTGACCCCCGCATAAAATGGGGCTTGGCTCGATAGCCCTCGCGATAGCCCTCCCCCCCCTTGACCACTAAAAGCTTCGACCAGTACAAGTTGGATTTACAGACAGGGGAAAATACAGCAGAACTGAATTTTATCGTAAGGAACTGCTGTTTTCGGATAGTATGTGTGCAAGCGTCAAGCAGGGATGTTTTATGTCCGTATTCTTGTTCCTGCTTATCATTTACTGGGTGATATAGAAAGAACTAGACTTAGACCTGTCTCTGATGAGACAGAAACCCTGCCGATTACCCTTTTTTTTCTCATACGACTTCTGCATGTATAAATCATATTATCACGTCAAAGGTTCCCAAAGTCAAAGTCACAATTGACACTTTTGATCAATGGTCAAAGACAAACAATTTGACACCTCAACCGGTGAAATCAGACAAAGTTGAAAATTTGACCTTTCTTATGACCATAGCCCCTAAGTGAAAGGTTGGATTATGGGTTCACAATTGACACTTTTGATTACTGGTCTAAGACAAACAATTTGATACCTAAACTAAATATGACCTTTCCATTTATCTTTCTTTGACTTTTGACCCCTACTTCTACTTCTACTTCTACGCTAATTCTCATCAAAGCCTTTTCAGCATCTAAATGAGTTCTCTGGTCCTAGAGAGATGATATACTTTTGAAGGTATAGATAATTTGACACCGTCATCTTTGAAATTGGACAAAGTGATTTTGAGATTTCTTTTGACCTTGACCTCCAGAGAAAGGTCGGATGACGGGGTCACTTTTGATTGCAATTTGACACCTTAACCTTTGAAATCGGACAAAATTGATAATTTGACCTTTCCATTTACCTTTATTTTGACCTTTGACCCCCTAGGAAAGGTCGGACGATGGGGTCATCATGAACACTTTTGATTGCTAGTTAGAGACAAATAAATTAACACATTAAATTTCGAAATCGGACAGAGTTGAAATTGTTGACCTTTTTGTTTGACCTCTGTAACCCCATATGACCCCTTATATTTGTGTTTTCATCTGATAACTTTTGTTGACAATGTCAAGACATTTCATGTCCCCACAATTCATGACCGTATGATACCTTGTAACGTAAAACGTAAAAATCAAGTTTTTGACTCTGTGACCCCTACGTGACATTTTAGGGGTCATGGGTCAGTTGACATAAATTGGAGGTAGCCCTGGTCCCTTCAGCCTAGTTTGATATAAAATTGGATGGATTGAGCATGATACAAAAGATATTGGTCGAGCTATGAGTTTTACGAAATATCGTGCGAGACGCGCAGCGTCGAGCTCGATATTTTTAAAACTCATAGCGAGACCAATATCTTTGAGTATCATGCGAAAAAATCCATCTAATTTTATCATTATTATGTTCAAAATCTGATATTTTGTATTCTGTCCGATATCCCTGTCCGATTTTTTTGGAAATCGGACAGCTCAGAACATAATAATGGTAAAAATCGGTCATTGTTAGCCAGAGTGTTGCCAGAGGAAGAGAACAAATAAGAAGAAAGAAGAAAGAAATCTGTCAAAAACAAAACCCTATCGGGATCTTCAGCAGGGTAAAGATGGAAATAACATTGGTGACGCAGACAAATTCAACTCTCTCGGCAAAGATATGAATAGTCAATTGAGTAAAGCAAGAGCACCAATCACAAAACTATTAAAGCAAAATTTAGAACTCAAATCAGATCAGCTAGACAACCAAAATCAAGTTGTACAATCTATTGTTAGACCTGTTTTACGATATGGATAAGAGACATGGAAGAGCAGGAACTTAAAAATTAGGAGATGGAAGTGGATTGGTAATGTATTGAGAAAGTCTTATAATCACCACTGTAAGATGGCCTTGACATGGCATCCAGGGGGCAGATGGAAGAACTGGAGTGAAGTCAGAGGGTATGCTACCTACAGGATACAATAGAGATGAGCGTGGAGGCCTTGTGTACAACAGGAAAGCATGAGGAGGATAGCTGAGCAATTCTTTAATGTCACCCCCCACACACACACGCACACACACACCCTTCAATATTCAGCGATTCCATAGGAAAGGGAAGAATATATTATTTAAATTCCAATGTAATCATTGTCATTTTCACTACTGATTCAATAGTCAGGCCTCTGTGTTCAATTACTAAATGTTTAAATTCAATTTGCTACAAAGTGAATTTTTCATTTAATTATTTAATTTTAAAAGGAATAGTCTCATAAAAATCCAAACATTTTATTTCCATAGTTACGATAACGCCGGTAGAAGGTGGTATATTAATAGAAACCATGGTGGGTGTAGCAATGACGCTGGTTGGTTAGCAGTAATAACGAAACACCCATCCATATGTCCAGGTTGGGAGAATCCAGGAGAGAAAGTAAACAATCGAGGACCGATATTTCTATATAGCAGGATTGACAAACATGTTAATTGGGAGAGTGCAGTCCTAGGTATGTAGCTTATGCATGAATGAGGGGCCTGTTGATTTTAAAAGTTACACCATGCAGAAGGCACTCCAGTAGAACTCACGCTAAATAAGATTAAGCATTTTTAAGTGCCCTTTAAGCTTAAACCCAAATTGAAGAACACACCTTTGGTTTCTCTGTAGTGCAGCTTTTAGTTTATCTGGGTGCATTTGTTCTACAACCTTCGATCAGTGGCGTGCCCAGGATTTTTTGAGTTGGTGGGCACAACCATCAGTTTCCCCCGAATGACCAATAGCGGCAAATGTGATATTTTTAGGGTTTTTTTTCATAATGCGCGCGTAGCGCGCGAAAATTTTTTCAAGTAACGCAAAACACAGCAAATGTTGAATGAATATTGACAGAATAACAGAAATTTCGCGCGAATCGCGCAAAATTTTTGCTTTTTCATACTTAAATTATCAAAAACAAAGGGAAATTCAAGGTATTTTCTTCTCT
>JXSR01S037091.1:17119-30267 GCA_000969725.1 Ophiothrix spiculata | reverse complement strand
GGAGGGGTGTACCATCTAAATTTGCCAAACAAAGCTGGCGGATTTGCCAACTAAAGTTGCGCCAACGTTCATGCTAGCGTGCACAGGGGGAGTCTACAACTAAAGCCTTAACTACAACAAGCGCTAAACCTACAACAACAGATTTAGCTACAACTGAATCGAGAACAGCAACAACAGCTTCAACTTCAACTAAAGCTAAACCAACAACTACAGCTTCAACTACAGTTAAAGTTAAATCAACAACAAAAGATTTTACTACAACTCAAGCTATACAAACAACACCATCTTCAACTACAAGTGAAGCTAAACCACCAACAACTAAAGCGAAATCAACAATTGTAGCTACAACTACAAGGGTAACTACAAGGGGTCAAACGACTACTGGTAAGTTGTTGTTTTCCTGCATAAAAGTGATTGAATCCAGTGTAGTTTTACGCTTTATAACGTTATGGTCTATGGAAGGTGGACTATCATTTCGGGGTGATTAAGATTACTTTTACATCTGCATCGTCTTAAACACTTAACTGCATAAGGTACCCCGCACTTCCGTTAGTGCAAAAGGGGGGTCCATGATCCCCCCCCCCCTATAAAAACCACTTTCCATCTCGACATTTTTAAAAACCTTTACACCACATATTAGTACACTAATCACAACCATATTTCAGGAAAACAATATAAACTATACGTACCGTTTCAAAATGGCGGCCTAATAACCGATTTTCGACATTTCGGTTTTGGCCAAAATTTCAAAAAAAACACTTCCCGAAGGAATTTGTCAATGACATTTGAAGCTATTCGATTCAAATTAGCAGATCATGAATACACTGACATTGTTGAAATGAAATTTGGAAAACTTTACTCCAGGCGGTTTATGGGCAAATCGGTTTTTATTTGCACCCCCACCAAAAAAAAATGCTAATTTATGCTAATTAGCTCGAAAACGACGCGGTCGATCTCAATTTTATCTTTCGCCAAAAGAAGCGAAACTACTATTTAGGCATTCACAAAAATCAACGGCTGGAAATATTGCGGCGTTAAAATGTGAGAACAGACCCCCCCCCCCCCCCCCTTGTGCAGCATAATAGAAGAACTCAAGTAAATGTTTACGAATTTATCATAAAGTCACGAACTCAAACTAAGCAAAAAATTACATAAACGATTTTTTAAAGTTCAAGCTTGATCAATGTTATGTCTACACGATAACGCGACAGCTAGATGTGGTTACACGCTGTGTATTCAAGAGTACATATTTGTTTCAACTAACTAACTCAAGAGTACATATGTGTTTTAACTAACTAACCAACTAACTAAATATTTAACAATAAACTAACTAACTAACTAACTAACTAACTAACTAACTGATTAACTCAGTGATTGACTGAATGACTGACAAACTTACAGAGCACTTGCTAGTATGCAACTTTTGGTGCAGATACTGTATGTTTCGGATTTTCATATACATGTACCTAGGCAATATCCTCTGAAAATGATATTTTAGTTGTCTACAAATCTTTCAGAATGGTGACTTCCGACTGTCTTTCCTGTAAGATGTACTCCCTCCTACGCAGATAATCGGGAATATAACAGTATTTGTATGCGTAACCTTAAAATGTTATGACTTCATGCGAAAGATTCCTTTTTTGGCCGCCATTTTGAATTTGTCAAAATATTGGTACTCTAGGCTTAATTTAACATTCGTCCACCTAGGGGGTGGGGGGGGGGGGTTGGCCCTCAAACACACACACACCTAACGGATTGTCGCCGATTGCCCCAATACACAAAACAAAGTGACATTTGGCATCTAAGTAATTGTTTTTACAAAAGTCAGAGGTACCCAGGGTCGTAGCCAGAAGCATTTTGATGGGGGAGGGGTGTACCATCTAAATTTGCCAAACAAAGCTGGCGGATTTGCCAACTAAAGTTGCGCCAACGTTCATGCTAGCGTGCACAGGGGGAGTCTGAAGGGTGATGCCCCCCCCCCCCACCCCCTCTTAGAAGTTGAAAGATTTGATTTTTTTTTATTGTTTTTAGTGGCATTTTATGAATATTTCAAAGAATTCTA
Organism: Ophiothrix spiculata; assembly: GCA_000969725.1. Classification (NCBI taxonomy): domain Eukaryota; kingdom Metazoa; phylum Echinodermata; class Ophiuroidea; order Amphilepidida; family Ophiotrichidae; genus Ophiothrix; species Ophiothrix spiculata. The sequence goes on along the minus strand of JXSR01S037091.1, from coordinate 28,205 downwards.
TGAAGATATTTCCACAGGGGGGTCTGAGGGGGGATCCCACCCCCACCCCTGAGAAGCTGAAAGATTTTGATTTTTTGCAATTGATTTCATGGCATTTTGTGAATATTTTAAAGATAATTCTATGAAGATATTTGGACAGGGGGGAATCCCCCCTCAGAAGCTGAAAGATCATGACATTTTTTGGAATTGATTTCGTTTTGAATTTTTGGAATAATTGATTTCGAGGCATTTGGTGAATACTTTAAAGATAATTCTAGACAGATAAAGGCTCATTCTCCGATAAAGCGTGCAACTTTGGTTAGAGAAATGTTAAAATTTCGACTACTAAAAACATACAAAATCATAAACTCTTATAGTTTCTGAAGAAGAAACAGTGCGTGGGAGATTTTTAAAAATACTTGATTTTTCAACCATTGTATTCCGTATTCTTAAATTACGTATATGTCGCTACGTATCTGTTTGAATCTTTTCTATAATATTCATTTTTGAGAAAATTTATTTTCTTACAAACTTGATCTTTACACTAAATTAGGAGCTCTACACATACTACACTGCGGTGAAGTATTTTCGCTCACAGTGTACCGCGTTTTGCGAGAAAGCAGCAGAATGTGAATTACGTATCTGTTTCGACGTCACCGTCACATAGGGTTTTTTGATATTAATATCCTTGTAAATCGTTATGTAAATGTTTAATACTATATAAAATATATGTTATGCAACACTCAAGTTTGCTTGATATACCTAATGTGGAATCATCCATCAACAGATTTATTTTGACATTTTGCAATATTGGCGACACATTTCAAAAAGCTATTATAGGCTAGTAAAAATAAGAAAATGGTCAAACAAATTGCAAAAGTAATGCTATTTACAGGATAATATCAGACAAACATATACAACAACTAGTCCAAAATATAGAAAAATCTAGTTGGTTGAATAGTGATTAACTTGCAAAAAAAATAGTTACCAAAACAGGGGGTAAAATTTTAAAATTGGTTAAATCATGTTAAAACCCATTCTAATGTGTTCCACTAATCACAAAAAATCAGAAAAAGTATAATTTTACCCATCTCCGATGTATGGTTAATGAGTTATATCCAATTATGTGAAAGGTCATATCAGGGGTCACGTGATATGTCCTATGGGAGACACAAAATTCAACATTGAAAAATGTTCCTTTCGCAAAAGTGTCTACATGAAGTAATAGTTTAAAGTGCTTAAGATCAGGCAAAACAAAGTTCATATTCACCATTGCATTGGAACCTGAAACCCCAAATTTACTTTGATCTGTAACCATGGTAACCAAAGCAACAGTACATCTGAGCCTTTGCTAAATATTACTTTTTGTGGATAGTTTTGCAAGCGAAACAATTTGAGACCATTTTTTTTTTGTCTCCCAAAGAGCATATTACGTGACCCCTGATATGACATTTTACGTTTTCGGATATAACTCATTAACCATACTAAGGAGATGGGTAAAAGTATACTTTTTCTGATTCTTCGTGATTAGTGAAACATAATAGAATGGTTTTTAACATGATTTAACCAATTTTGAAATTTAACCCTTGTTTTGGCAGCCATTTTTAATGAAAATTAACCGCTGTTCCACCAAGTAGATTTTTCTGGATTTTTGATATGTTATTGTATATGTTTATCTAATATTATCAGTTATCCTGTAAATATCATTAATTTTGCAATTTGTTTGACCTATGGCTTTCATTTTCATTAAAATGATTAGCCTAACAGGATTCCAGATGCGCATAGACTGATACTGCGGCACCAGTAAATCTTATTCGCTGAGCAATGATTAATCGTATCGTTCGTACGTCCCATAAATAATGATAACCCATAGCCAAAAACATTGGAAACGTTCCATACATAGTACATTAATTGACGTGTATAAATATCATAATTTAGTTTACTTTTTCTTTCGTTTTGTTTTGTTTTGTTGTTGATGAAAATGTATCTATTTTGTACAGGTGTCCCGGAAAAAATCTTACAATATTTGCGTGCATAATTTTTTATAGCTTTATAGGACTCTCAGAAAGTATGTAAACATCGCATTTTATAGTCCATGAATTGAACTTTCCGATGCCGTTTGTTTCAACAAAAGTTATGCTATATCAAATATTTGTGTGGATTTTTGTCTGGTCCAATATCATAATTATTGGTCATAAAGCATGGTGTTTCTGAAAGAAATAAAGATTAGTTGCCGTGGAAATTTTATCATATCTGTCTTATATTCTCATCAAATTTGTTCATTTTTCAGCATATATATATATATAATATAAAAAGTAGCATGCACATATTAAACTGATCAACATTGTTACGGTTGAGTGAGCGGATCAAGGACAATACTCAATAGAACGTTATTCAAGGGGATTTTTCAAAATCTTGAAATTGGATCAGAAAAATTTACATCCAAGTATTTGACTAAGCATAACTTATGTTCTAGATTACCGATTGAAATGAAATAACGATATTTTAAAGTTCAGTTCATGGACAATGTATACATACAAAACATACATACTTTGTGACTATCTGTTTAACCTAAAAAAAATACACGTAAAGATTGTAAGGTTTTTCTGGGACACCCTGTATGTTGGTTATTGACAGGAAATATGAAAAAGTTTATTCAGGATTGGGATGAGCTTCCACTTAAATTATTGCGCCGTGCAGAAGGACCGATTTTCCTGAATGAGCCAGCTTTTGGTAAGTAAAATAATTTTGAAGGTAACACCTTACAGGAAAAAACGTATGCACATTTTTACTATAAATTTATGTTTCGAGTTATTAATTGGAAACCTAATCCAATTCCAAGTCAGAGACAGTAGATTTACTGAGTTAATGGATGTACGTTGAAATTATTTTTAAGGGTAAGTTGATTACAGCATCAACTTACGTCAATGGCGTAATAGGGATTGGTATTCCTTGGGGGAGGGCAGTCCAACACATTTTCTCCTGACCTAATCCCACCCTCTCCTCCTCCTCCTCCCCTCCTCCTAATCTCCTCACCCATGGTGGTACTTTCTGTCCTTCTCTTTTTCCTCTCATTTGCCATTCCATTTTCCCTTTCGTCTTCTTTTTATTTCTTCCGTCTCCCCTAACTTGTTTTCCTTTTACCCTCTGTTTTTTCTGTCTTTTCCCATCCATCCTTAGTAATTTCATGTCAGTGACTTAAGTCGCGAGCTGAATTTTTATTCTTTAGTCTTTATTCTATTTCATTCTTCGTTATTGTAACTCTTTCAAGTCTGCAGTCAAATTAAATGTAACTACCTTCAACCATCCCTTCTAACTTATGTCTAAAACCTCTAATCATAAATATCAAGCTGAAAAAATCTGGAACTCTTGATTCTGATAGATGGGGTGACATTTTATTTTACAGTCCTGAAACAGTTCAGATTTTCATCTAATGCTGATTCTCAAGGGTTTGCCCTGAATGACGGAAATGTGACCGTAGCCATTGATATATCACCACCTGATGTACAATATGGTAAGGTATTATATAATCTGACTTGTCAAGTCCTAAAAAGTAAAAAAAAATAATCTAACTATTATAGACAATACCAGGTTTCACAAAAATGGTTACATAAGTGAAATTTATTAACACTTAAGTGGTCAAGGGGGGTCCGTGTGGACCCAACATTTGGTTTTTGACTTACTTTACCATACGCTTCACTTGGTGGCAAAAATTTCAAATCGACCCATATTCCCATAAATAAGCATTTTCGAGGCGCTCTTCAAATTTGTTTTGCCCATACAAATCGTAACCGAACAACTTTTTTAAAAATTTTATTTCAGGAATGTATTTGTACTTACAAACTGCAAATATGAGCCAAATTTTATTGAACAATTCCATTGGATAAAGAGTTTTCAAATTTTTAGTAGGAACATTTTGAGGCGACATGACAAATTTGTTTTTGGCCGCCATTTTGAAACGGTTTGTCTGATTTTCGAAAATTTGTTTTAGTTCTTTTGAAGTACTAAACCTATGACCAGAGTTTCAACGTAAAATTACTTCGCGAAAGCGCTTTTTCAGGGTTGGGTCCATATGGACCCCTTGACCACTAACGGGCATGTGGCAGACCTTGACCACTTAAGTGTTAAAACAGTTGCCAATAGATATAATCATAATAATATACGTTTAGTTTATAAAGGCGTAGATATTACTCCACAACATGATTTTTATCCAAGTTCATTTGACTTTCTGAAAATAGACACACCATTATTAATGAGATGCAGTACTTGAAATGACAAAATTTGACGGTATTATGCAACCATTTAGAGCACAATCAAATTAAACCAAATCCTACCTGCTATTGAAGTTCATCTTCAACTGAAAACGGGCTAACATTTTCAAATAAAGAATGGATCATCTCGATATTTTCATATTCTGTTACTTTTGGTGAGATTATCGGGTAATTTATGAAACAATTTCCACAAACAATTGAAGAGTGTCACTTAGTCCACTTTTTGTCGAAATTAAACTTAAGTTCATAAGAATGGTGTTAATCATGAGCACTACCAACTTTGCCAATTCCCAAAAAAACAATCAGTCGCCATTCCTCAAGCATGAGAATTTGCCGATTTTTTTTCAAAACTCACTTAGTCCCTAACAGCAAGTTTTGCAAAACTAACTATTTCTAATCAATATCATGTGAAACTCCTGTATGTCACAGACTTTCTTTGTGTCAATATCTTATAATGTTGTGGAGTAACAAGTTCTAGTTTGGTAGTGCGTCATTACATGCTGAGATGAATGAAAATGTCATTTTGGTGTCATAAAATGATGTCAAACGTTTTGTACATGCCGAAGGCATGACGGTCATTTTTAGAGTCATTCAAAAGGGATGTTTATTAAAGGGAAATCTTTAAACCTACAACAGTTGTGCTGCTCTAAAAGGGTACTTTATCCCCAAATCCCTGAATATTGATAAACATGTATGACATAAGATTCAGTTTAAACCATCCAATGGTAAAGTGCTCAACAAAAAGGAGCATAATACTTTATTATTTTGACTTAACACATCTTACTTTGCCGTGTTTGACAGCAATGTTCGTCAAGCTCATCAGAAGCAAAATTATGCTGGGTGTTTCTGATGAGTTGGGGTCTACAGGAGTAACTGTCAAACACGGTAGAACCATGAAAGATGTGTTAAATCCAAACAACTTAATGTTAATATTGATAGAATACATTTTTTCGGAAAGGACATCCTTAAAATGTCTATGGATCCCTATGTCGGAGTCGCACCTACCCAACCAAACAAGAGTTAGATACCCCCTCCCATACCACCCCGGTAAAAACTGTTAAAATGTATTCATACACTCTGCGTTAAGTACGCGCTGAAATTGTAAATCTAATTGGATAGTTGGTAACTTATGCGCGTTCATTAATCTCGTCTAGTTGCACGCTGCGTATCGCGTAGAGCGTTGTACTTTTCTATGTACGCGTACGCGTAACATGCTCGCGCTTGTATGGCAAGTTTCATTTTAAAAGAAAGGTAAACCTAATTACAAGGATTAACATGGGATGATGAATGGTTGTATTTTCTATGATTTATCGAATTAGCAAACACAGTTTAGAATAATTATGCCGTGTAATTTCTTTATAATTTTATTCGAATCATTGTCGTGTATGAAATAGATTAATAACTGCGTATTACTTGACGCGAGTGTCAAGTAATACGCAGTTATTGATATATAATTAACATTCATATGTGAATAAACCTTGATAAATATTATTGACTTACCGTAAAGTTATCACAGTATTCTTAATATTAAATTCTCCATCATAAAATTCAATTATTTTCCAAAACTCACTAACTCCACGAATATAGCTGGACATAGTGAGTTTTGAAAAAATATGCATTTTTCAAAGTTACCATTTTCTTAAAAAAGACGATAAATTTTTATGATTTTACGATTAAAATAACCAATTCTGGTCCGGAAAAAAATCTGAAAAGACCGTAACACAAAAAACACGATTTTCTCGGAATGAGTCGAGGTGGACTAAGTGAGTTCTCTTCAATTTTTCCCAAAATGTATTTTAATGAAAAAATGTAAACAATAATACTTTAAGTTACAAGTCCTAAGACAAATTATGGACAAATAAGAAAAGAAGATAAAGAACTCAAGTACGTAAATGGTTCGTCTGGCCCAGACATGTGTAAATTATTATGTTCTTTATTGTTTAGCAAAAGTCCAATGAAAATTGACATTTAGAACTTCTATAGCAACATTTTGCCAAAAGTCAGATTCGAAATAATTTTCGGACCTAAAAATACTATGGTATAAAACAACCTAGCTTTAAGAAATATGATTACAAATTTGTTGAATTTGAAAAAAAAAAATTCTGACATACGTATCTATATTTGTTGATAACTCAAAAACTATAAAGCTGTGATATCAAACTTATGCAAATATTTAGAAGAGGTATGCATCACAAATATTGCAAAGTTTAAATACTCCAAGTGCTACAGTTTTTTTTTCCGAACGATCATTTTTCCACATGTAACCGTTTTTGGGACACATAGTAGATATACCTAGATTGCCTCTTAATTTTAAGTCATTGTGAGTGTACTTTTAATTTACATGTACCTTTGCGATGCATTATTCCAAAAACTGTGAATTTATTATTATAATCAAAATAATTGCACTTTATTTCCGTATCCATCTAGATCCTTCTATGACAGTGGGTATCTTGAAAACGGCGCATGAATCAATGTCACTAAATAATAGTGTACAAATCAACAATAATCGGTCATCTACATTTGAATTTGCCAGCAAGATTACCAGCATTTCTCTTTTCGGAAAAGATGGCAAAGATATCCGTAAATTACCTTTAAGAAATGGTTCATCTGTTAATATGACAATGGAATTGACAGCAGAGGTAGGTACACAGAAAAACTCTATGTTATGAATATTGATAAGTAAGCAGAATAGACCATCTGTAATAAACAGTTTTAGGTAAACGGAATAGACCTTATGTTTATAATAAACCGATGGACGATTAACAGAATAAAACAGTGGTAGGTAGAATAGCTTTTTTAAGTTCAAGGTTCAAGTTCAAAGTTTATTCACATTGCATCGCAGCATAGGCCTAAGATGAAATACACAATATTTACAAATTACATTAAAAAAAAAGTCAACATAATAAGGCAATATATCAAATACAAACATCAGAAGGATAAAACAGCAATCATCCAGAGACATATTACTTGGCACAGTCTTTATTCCAAAGCTTAAGCATGAATGGAATGGGACTCTGATCGTAACGTTGGGTTCGAACATTTGGAAGAGTCATTGTATGTCAATTGCGGAGAGGAATTTAGACCTGCTCACTGCGTAATTTTGGCAACCAATTTATAAAGAAATTTGACCTGTACATGGATATAGCAAACTTAAGACATATCTGATCTCAACGTTGTCTAAGATCCTGGGGCTTACATGCATTGACTGCATCTTGTAGACCCTATGCAATTAACCAATGGTAGGTAAAAAATAGACCCTATGCAATAAACAAATTGTAGGTAAAGAGAAGAGATCCTGCACTGTAAAAAGGATGTAATTGAACAGACTTCGTAATCTTAAGATTACATGGGAAAGTTACGGGAAACTGTGATAAGGGGTGTAAATTAGGGTAAATAACCTGTACAATCATAAAAATTGTCCGTTATTTTACGTCTTTCTTTGAAAGTCTTAAAAGTGCTTGGAAAATGCGCTGCAGGGAAATGACATTTACCTGCAGCGCATTTTCAAGGGACTTTAAAAGAAAGCCGTAAAATAACGGACGATTTTTGTGATTGTACAATTTATTTACCTTAATTTACGTCCCTTATCACAGCTCCCGTAACTTTCCCCTGTAATCTAAGCAAAGTATGATCTAAGATTACCAAAGTCTGACCGATTACATCTTTTTTTTACAATTTATGTAGTAAACCAGTGGTAGGTAAACAGAATAAATAGTATTATACAAACAACAATGTTTTCCCGAACAGACTCTTTTTCCTTGAATAGGAAATTTGGTTAAATAAATTTGCATCAGAAGTATTAATTTCTATCAATTGATCTTATTTTTCAAATTTACAGAATGCTCAGAAGAATGCGACCTATCCAAATGTAACTATAATACCTGGGTGTTTTTTCTTCAATCAAGAAGGGTGAGTATGAATACATTTTTTCAAGTTTAACTTTTAAAACATTACGACTTACTACTTGGATATTTATTGTAATCTATGTTCATTTCAGGTATTGGTCTCAAGAAGGGTGCTTGGTTGTTGAGGAGAACACCTCCCACGTGACCTGTTCCTGTGATCACCTGACCAGTTTTGCTGTTCTTATGCAGTTGATTGATGTAAGTACTGTTTAAATAATTTGGCTTTTAACACACATTCAACTTAAAGGAGATGATACAGGTTCTTTCGTTATGTTTGCCATTTCTCTTTGTAAGCTTTCCTTTACAGTCTGTCGTTTTGACAGAAGACCCTGTCCTATAGTCAACTCATGCACTGATCTTTTAAATCTATGACGCCTATTCAATACATATCATTTTGCTCACAACTTTCAATTAATTGTAAACTCCTGCGGTACCCTTCGCCCTAGGGGTTGGCCGCCGGTATTTCGCCTGTGACCATTACCATGTGTCACTATAATTGTTTCATTGTATTTATTGTATATTTCTATAGAGTAAGCTTTATTAACCATGTCTTTCAATTTACGTCATTGTGTGTTCCTCTGAGTGATATTTTAGCTTAGCAACATTGTAAAGTAAATAATATAGAATATAGATATTAGATATTAGATAGATAGATAGATAGATAGATAGATAGATAGATAGATAGATAGATAGATATATCTGCTGAAGTAAGAGTGCGTGCTTCTGCTTTTTCATTATTTCTCTGGAAAGTAAGAGTTCTACTGTTCCACAAGTTTTTGAACTGTGCCATATATCCAACTCCTAACGGATACATTTCAGCTATTTTAAACAAGTTTTCGTTTGAATCTATCATTGTGATCATTGTTTCCATAGGTTGAAATCCCACCACGTCATAAGAAGGCGCTTGATCTACTGACCATCATCGGTTTATCCATTTCAAGTTTCTGTCTGTTGCTTACCCTCGTTGTTTTTGCATTCTTACGGTAAGGTATATAATAGCAGTGTTGGATCCAAGGGGAGCGGAGGGGCGCCAGTCCTCCGTAAATGTGTGAAAGTCCTGCAATGATCAGCTTAATTTTGAACAATCATTGGGTACAAAAAACCTTTCAGTCCGAGTCCCCAAAAGACACCCATACTAGCTCATAATGTGTCCACCTGTGAATAGTGCCCTTATCTTTTACATATTTAACCCTCGTCTCCCCCCCCCCCCCCCCTAACGGATGATCGCCTATTGCACCAAAACGCAAAATAAAGCGACCCTGAGCATTTAAGTAATTGTTTTTACAACCTTTACAGTCATTTTGGTAGGCCGTCAAAGTCTGAAGGTAAGGAGTGGTTGCCACCTCGAAAAAATTGTGATCGCCATTTTGAAAAAAAAATATCTGCATGATATGGACTTGAAACTTACAGGACATGCTAAAATTGTCAACCTGTTAGAATTGTCAATTACTTCATTATTTAGCAAAAAATCCGCGAAAATCGGACATTTAGAACATTTATGACGGTTTTTTTCAAAAAGTGGCAAATTTTGCCCAAAGTTTTGTTCTGTCCGGAAATACTTTGTGACGTCATAAATACTTAACGCCTCGACCGATTTTCGATCTAAAATTAAGCATCAATCTTGCTTACATAGTACCATTCTGCTGTTACCAAAGACGAACGCCGGTCTAAACCACAGTGACAGTTCCAACGACTAAGCACAACAGAAGGCGGATATTATTGTAAGATCATACTATTTCTAAAGTGTATTCAAAATGACATTGTTAAATTAGTGGGTTTCAAAAAATATTGCAGTCAGCTGTTCATCTAAAGGTAACGTTTTTTATGACTCGCACGGTAGACCATATCATACTTCTGTAATTTGCAGGTTGCTCAAGAAGCCTCGGGTGATCATCCACGCCAATCTGGCGTTCAGTTTGCTTGTCGGTCAGCTATTGTTTCTCTTCGGAACTGACGCCAAGCCGAAGGTAATAAAGACTCAATTTTAAAGCAAAGTTTTAAACTAATTACATCAGTAAGCTCCATGTAATCTCAATGTTTTGAACAACCAAAAAATTTGGGTTTTTTTTATTATTATTTTGATAAACTAACTCTGACCAAAACTGTAAGTTTGACCTGCCGTTACAAAATGGGCGGAAAATCGCAACTTTCAGATTTGAGTTGATTACATATTGAATTATTCGAATTCAATAAAGTAACACATGAATACGCCATACTTTCTTGCTATTGGAAGGTGTAAGATGTTGGTTTTCTTTATGCTTCTGTTTGGTAGGGAACATGTAAAGCAATGATTGTGCCAGCGCACTATTTTTTACATGGTTGTTTTCTATTTATGTTTTTATTGGGAAGCGGTAGAACAACGAAAGTGTTGTTTCGCTATTTCTACATGGTTGTGTTTATGTTCATGTTTTTGTTAAGCAATACTATAACTGTGGTCAATCGGGGAATCAATCAATCAATGATACAAGTACTTGCATAACATGCATACCCCATGAAGGAGTCTATTCGTACGGGGGACCCACGGCTTTACGTGAATGTCCGGTAGAATAAAGTTTCTTGCCCAAGGAAACAAGGAGACGAAAACCGCCCGGCCCGGGGCACGAACCCACAATCTCTGTATTACGAGACCCGTGCTCTAAACCGCTTGACCACGCTTGTGTTGTTTCCCTATTTCTACATAACATCCATTTTGCTCATGTTTGCAGGCAACTTGTACAGCAATGACTGTGTTGTTGCACTATTTTTACATGGCTGTGTTTATGTGGATGCTGATGGAGGGCGTGTTTCTGTTTATCAAGTTGAAGCCAAGTATAAAATGGACTATGAAGCCAGCTGTTTTCATGGCAGTGGCTTGGGGTAAGAATTGATCAATGGCTCATTCCAGTGAAAACTAAACCTTTTTTGATTTCAAGCAAAAAATCAGCCTTTTTT
>JXSR01S037083.1:20897-31615 GCA_000969725.1 Ophiothrix spiculata | reverse complement strand
CCCTTAAACCCATGGTTTTAACCAAATATCCACAAGTCCATAAATATTTGTCGTAAATTATATAATAAATAAGTAAAATCAAACACCAAGATGTTATCCTTTCTTCCAAATCTGGAAAGTGCACACATTTATTAGAATAGTTTACGCATATGATATATAAGTAGGAAATAAGTTGATGTGCCCTTTCTCTTTATACAAACATTTCATTGAGGGTTTTATTTACTGATATCATTAATATTAGTTCATCAATATTTAAGAACCAACATGATTTTTATCTCATATCTACCTATCGAGCAGGAAAACATGACACACAAATAATTCATACAATATTCAGCACTTTTTTTAAAAAATCGGGGAAGAGAAAACAGATGTGACTATGTCTACGAAAGCTAAAATCTTACAGCACAGTTAAGACGTAGGAAGAGACATTTTTCCTTTCGAACAAATAAACGCCAGGACTTTTTCATATACTACTCTCAAATTCACATTATATATTAACCCTCTTATTTGTCTAACTATACAAAATTCATACTAAACTTGGAAAGAATTTCATACAGAGGGAGAAAAAAAATCAAAAATTCAATACTTATATTTTATGTACCAAGCTATACATCGCAATAAGGTCTTTCAACCTAATATCTTTGTTGTATGTACTCATCCCCTAAAACAAGGAATGAAAAAGATATAAAATAAAATATCAATAAAACTTACAATCTTTTTATCTTTCAAAAATTATTTTTTGTTTCATTTTTCTGTAGCATTTTGTTCTGAAAACAGAGCATTGAATGTGTGGCTTATTACAACCACGTGTTTTTATTCAATCTTATATTACAAATACATTATGGACAGATAAACAGTCTAATGAGTCTTTTGGCTTCATTATTTGCAAAGTTATACAAAGTTGTCCACATAAAAAAGCATCCCGACTGACATGATGCCACGGACATACATACAGACAGGCAAAGGGCTACAAAGTATCCACTAATCTGCTGAGTTGGTCCTGGGGGTCCAGCTGTGACATATTAGCATCGTCCTGATTTAATGTGGGATTGGCAGCATTGGAACCTTGCAATGTCAAATTGCCATGCGACATTGGGTTCTGCGACATCATAGGTTGATCAGTTTGCATCGGTTCAGTACTAACAGCCGGATGCGGTGATTGCATTTGCATCGACCGCGGGGAAGGCTGTGACGAATGAGTCCTTGGGGAAGGTGCAGGCTGCGATGGAGGTCGCGGTGAAGGGATTGGATTAGGTGACCTAACATTGGTCAGTGTCTGAGGTGACCTCACCTGCTGCATTACTTGCTGCGGTGACCTATTGGTCATTAAAGTCTGTTGTTGCACCTTGGCCTGATTTTGATTGGCCAACATCTGCTGCTGGTGCTGACCTTGCATAAGTTGGTACTGTTGCATGTTTGGGTCACCCTGGTTAACTTGTTGCTGTCGCATCTGTTGAGGCAATAGCTGGTTTGGCAACATGGGATTCCGTTGCTGCAGCATTGCTGGGTTGAAAGGCCCCTGTACAGCACCCATTTGTGGCTGCTGTTGGAATGGTTGTTGCTGTACTACACCTTGTTGCACTTGATGTTGACGTTGCAACTGCTGTAATTGTTGCTGCCTCCTTAGCCACTGTGCTTGCTGAGCATGCTGTTGCTGCTGCTGCTGCTGTTGGTGCTGTTGTTGCTGGGCAAGGAAATTCTGCTGTGGATTCTGTTGCACTTGTTGTACCTGCTGGACTGGCTGTCCTTGCTGCTGAGAAGCCTGCTGCTGTTGCATCAACTGCGCCTGTTGCGTTGTGCGCTGCTTAATGAATGCAGCCATCAACTGTGGATTGGACTTGAGAATTGCCAACACTTGCTTCTGTTGCTGAGGAGTATGTGGACTTTTGAGTGTTTGCAACAACTGTTGTAATGCCTGAGGTGGGAAGCTGCCAGAACGCGGCAAAGATCCTTGCTGCCCCATCCCTCCTTGCGGAGTCGGCTGGGGTTGCATGTTCACTTGCATATTACCTGGCATATTTGTCTGCATGTTATTAGGCATGGCCATATTGGGCATAGACATATTAGGCATGACCTGCATGCCCTGTTGTTGTGGCGGCTGTTGCTGAAGTCCTCCTTGATCAGAAAAACGCTTCCATTGTTCTACACTCGGTACATTTGGCACCATTCCCGGATTTCCAACAGGCATGGATATTGACTTCTGCATCCCTGGATTAATAGATTGTGGAGGCAGCATATGAGTTACATTAGTTTGTGCAAGAGGCTTGCCGCCACCTGCACCTGGAGTTCTTAATGGCGATGCAGTCCTTTGCTGCTGAATCTGTTGATTCTGCTGCTGTTGCTGCTGCTGTATCAAAGCAGGTGATAAAGTAGCAGCTTGTTTAGCAGCCTCTTTAACCTGCTCTGCAGCTTTGATAGCACCAGGTGGGGGACCAGCTTGTGGTTTCTGTCCGGGCACTACCCCCATTTGTTGGGGTTGTTGCACTTGGGGTGGTGCCACAGTTTGTGCAGGCATTGGGCTGGCAGAAGGTGTTGTGGAAGTCTGATTAGGTAATTGCGCGGTGGTAGCAGCTGTACGATGTGCCATTGTGGCCATACGACGGCGCAACAGTTGCGCTTGTTGCAACCTGTGTTGCAATTGTTGTTGCCTTAGTTTATGTTTGATGTTCAAACAGAATGGCACCATACATTTAGCTTCTTGACAATGTTTAGCATGATAACAACACAGAGCAATGAGCTGTTTGCAGATGGGACATTCCCCATTGGTTTTCCTCTTGCAGCCTTTTGTATGCTGCACAACACGTTTCATCTTCTGGCAACTTGGTAAACGACAATTTGCATCGCGACATTGACATGCGTGAACCAGTGACTGGATACATCGCTGAATAGACAACTTGCGAGCTTCTTGAGGACTGCGTGCTGTAGGATTGTTGGAATCCACATCCAAATCCCAACCCCATCTGTCCATTTTGTGTTTGTGACCAATCTTCTTGTAACAAGGAACACACAGATCATAGTCCTGTAAAAGCAAAAGAAATGAGAAACGGTTATATTGAAACAATAAATGGTATCAGATACATTAAAGGATAATGGTCTGATTTTTAAAAATGTGGATATCAGTTTCTTACGAAAGACCACAGTATTTTGTATTTCAGAGCTATACTTAACTAAATTTGATTGTGGTTACCAATATTAAATATTGTCATTTTCACTTTTATTTCCAAAATGAAACATTTCAACCTTAAAATTCTCATGGATTATGAGAAACATATGAAAAATAAATTTGATACGAAAATCTCAAAAACATAAATAAATTGAAACAATCGGACCATGCACCTTTAAATACGGTATACTTACTCTAGAAAACCCTTTTACCTCAACTAACAAACAGTATGCACCTTGAAGTTTCCACTAATACTACCAAATTCAACTTGGATAGATAATTAACTCAAATTAGAGGCAAGTGATGCTTGTTAAAATGTCAAAATCACGAATGACACAGACTCTCATGATACACTGAACAAGTTCATTAATGTTCAAGTCACAATCATCAGAAATGTTCCCAATACTTTTATGCGAGCATCAATTAACTTCTGTCTTATTAGTGAGAGCATTCATAATTATTTCAACTATCATGTTTGATCTGACCTCAATAGACAACCTTCCCATTCGATTTTTTTTTTTTGATAGTGAATGAAAAACTCAGTTGTGTAGCTACAAAGTAATATTGCTTGGGAAATAGTATACAAATACAACATGGTTTGAGGGGAAGTACTGCAAAATACTGTCCCTGAGGTGTTGGATGTTTGAGTAAGTTTCTCCGAAATAGACCATGTTGTATTTGTTTTACTACACCTCTAAATAATCAAAATATAACTAGGAAATAAATCTAAAAGTTAACATTTGAATTTAGTACTTTTCCGTGAGCCATACGGTAGTACAATGCGGAAGTTTTTACTTCTTTCCCCTTGTGTGTGCAAAACACACAGACTCAATGTGTTAACACATCCTCGCGTGACCAGATTTGAGTATTAACACACACGCGGAAAAGTAGTCAAATATACTTTTTACGCGTCTCCACTATTTGACCAATAAAAATACTGTATTAACTTATAAATATTCAAGAGGTGTAGTAAAAATTATTACTAAACCTCAAGTCAATACAGTCTTACTATTGGGAAATAGGAGATGCGTAAAAAGTATTTTTGGCTACTTTCCTGTGTGTGCCTTAATACTGAAGTACAGCTGCGCGGGTAATGCGTTTACGCTTTGTGTTTTACACACATGTGCGGAAAGTAGTAAAACCTTACACATGGTACTTCTACATGGCTCACAGCAAAATACTGAATTTGTTGACGTTTAAATTTATTTACAAATTATATTTTGACTTTTCAGGTATAGTAAAACAAATACATATTGGTTTATTTCGAAGTTTTGCAAAATACTATCGCCCCTTTGCGATACTTCACCTCAAACCATGTTGTATTTGTATACTACTTCATATCCAAATCTTGTTTAAGTTGTAGTAGGATTTTTTAAAAACGATAAAATATAAAAGAAATCGGTATATTAAATGGTAAATAAAAAAATTCATAACACAATGACTTTTCTTGTGTCAGATTTCATTACAAAAAAAGTTTTACTAACATATGTTTATCCGTAGTTGTCAAAAATCAATGAGGATTATAATTGTCAAATGTAAACAGTAGGGCTGGTATTAGCAAGCATTTTTCATTGTCAACAAACCCAAGGAAATCTACATCCCGTCATAGAAAATATATATTTACAATGAACTGATTATGATCTTCTGAACCTTAATAATAATATGGTGATGGTGTTATAGAATCAAACAAATACACATGTAATTAATTAGGTAATGCAATTTAATAAATGGACTCAATTATGAATCAAATCATAAGGAGATGAGCAAGATGAACATTTCATTACAATGTCAAGCTTTTCTAGTTTTCTAAATATATCATATTTGTTAACATTTTTGTCAATAAAATTTGATATATGAAAATGCTTTTTGACAGAAAATGAAATTGCTTGTCGATATCAGGCTTAGAAAACAGGGTTGTAGAAATATCAATACTTACTTCACACACAGTACAATGGTATCTGGTCTCCACATGATTCCTACACTCGTTACAGGTATACACAAAGCTATCTTTGCCCTGGTTGTGGAATTCACACAGCATTGCCATTGTGGAAAACTTAGCCCTCCTTAGTGATGAGAATTCATAATGTTTTTCTCTAGCTAAGGTGAGGAAGGCATCACGGCCGTCCATGAGATCGCAGGAGATGTGACCATCAGGGTCTACTATCTTGGCTTCACTTCCTGGGCTATCATTCAGCCTAATTACAAAGAATACCTGGGTACAGAAAAAAAGAGAGGATGTCAGAGGCAAATATAGTGAATTCCATAACATTAAAATTATATTAGTGGGTTATTTGACACAGATAACAGTATTAGGATTTCCTATAGAAAGGTTTAAGGGTTGAAGTCCAAGCCTGGCCACTTGGTGTTTTCCTTGAGCAAATGTCTTTAATCCAACTTTATTCCTGGGGATGGTATATCAGTGAGTGGCCTAGAACTGCAGCGATAACATTCAACAAATTACCAAAATCAATTTTTAATCATTAATTTGGAATTTTAATACCATATGCCCTATTTGCCACCTTTTTTAAATCAAAATTTTGAAATTGAACATCAACTTTTCAAAAGCAATGTATCTTTTATAAACCTATTCAATTCTCATTAAAATACAAAAATCTATATTTTGACCTTTCAATATATAGCAAGCCACACATAAAAGTGAATAAACTACATAAATCTTGCTAATTTTACTAGATTTGTTGCTGTAAATAATGATAAAGAGACACCTCATGGTAGTAGACCTGTTCTTTTTCAAAGCTACATACACATACATGGACAGCTATTTGAGATGTGATTCTTCCAGTTTCTTGTTGAATTAACAATACTGGAAACAGTTAAGAATAATACTTAAACGTTCAACCATGAATGAAAAACAAAGTGCTTATTTCCAAAGAGCTCTTGATTTTTACCAATGGAAACACTAGTTACTAAAGTCTCTGCCAAATTTCCACAGTCACATGACCACCAATTGCAGGGTGCCGATCGCATTCATAAATTAATGGCCCTGCACTCTGGATGTTTAGTAACATTGTCCGACTTTAATTGTTGTAATAATGCTTGACCAGTTTCACTTACTTCTCTATGTTTTTCCATAGTGGCGTAGAGCTTCTGTGATAAATCGTTGCCTTGCTGTGGAAAATTGGTTTTCTTGTTGTTCTTCCTTGTACTACTGCTCTTGCTCTTGTTTTTCTTCAGAGCTTTCTTTTGTGCTTTTTTACTACCACCTTCAGGGATCTGCAAAGGAAATCGGTAACCGTCAAATGTCTTCCTTCACGATTAAAAAGATCTCTACATATTCATGTTTTCGGTTGAACATTTTCAGAGAAACTTTTTTTTTTAAGGGGGGGGGGGGTAGAATCAATTATTTTGTTTCTTTCCAGGCATTCCTGTCCTTTTTCAGTTTTTCACATATTCTGAAATTGTGCATTAACGTTACCATCAAGAAATATACCATCTTGCTCTTTTTTTTTGCCTTTTTTATTATCAGAATGAGGGATTGTCCATCAAAATGTGATTCTCTGATGCAAGCATATCTATCAAGGTAGTAGTGATTCACATTTACACACAAAACTTTTTGAGTAGGTGTTCAAAAAAATATAATGACAAACAACATGTACATTTGAATTGTCATTCTATTCCACTTTGGAATGCTAAATATTGAATCAAGGTAATGTAAAATAATAGTAGAAAAACCAAAATGTGAACTGTTCTTACCCCTACCTCTTCCGTCTCCCTGCTCTGAGCAGCAGCAGCCTTTTCTGCAGCCTTCTGTCTTTCTTCCTCCTCCTGATCCAGTTCCTTGATGCTTTCTTCGATAACATTGGGCCAGAAATCACCCTCAAAATATGGCAGCTCTGTTGCACATTTCAGACCATCATCCATTGAAGATTTCATAATGTCCTGTAAAAAAGAGATGGATGGAGAAATTATTACAAGAACTGAGAGACATAGCCTACTTATTACACAGGTCTGGTTTAGAATGTTTCAATCAAGAGCCAGACATAGTACATTTTTTGTAATGTATGGTGTATTATATTATTTTAGATTTCATGGTTTATACATGATTTTGTGAAATTACAATTTAAAAGTCTTCAGAAATCAGAGATTACTCGCCCCATGGTGATACAAATAATTGCGTTGTCACCTTTACTTGCCTCACTGTGGAAACACCATTCTGTGGAGCATAGAATACACTTCTTTTTATTCAAGATAATTTCACTCCATGTCTCTTTTAAAATATGTATGATTCAGGTTTTTAACTTAAAATCAAGTTTGATCTCATAAAGGCAGGCTCACGCTATGACGAATGGAAGGTAACAACAACTGATGTAAAGCAGCGGAATTCAAATTGAATAGTAGACTTACGTATGTCCCTTAATGCATCTTGAAAGTACCACAAATACGGTACCTTGTGAAGTATCTTGCGCAGTCAAGTTGTGCGCAATGCGCAGAATTTCAAATATGGGAGACTGAGCAAGACACGTCACAAGGTCCCGTGTTTGTGGTACTTTCAAGATGCATTATGGGACATACGAAAGTGGTCTATTTCCTGCTAGTAATTGTGTTACCATCACTTGACACCAACTAATTCGCTAGCCACCACAGGCTGCCATAGGCATTCTGCTCCTTTTTCATTATACCTCACAATCTGCAAAGTTTCAAAAATCTGTGGATAATGATGTAGCCAATTACTAACAAAAGACATGATCTGTAACAAAACTTCACAATACCTTGTATTGCTCCACTACTTTGTCCGTTACTGCCTTGTCTAACATCTTCTTATACCAGTCTTGTAGTCTCTTT
This sequence comes from Ophiothrix spiculata, assembly GCA_000969725.1. Lineage (NCBI taxonomy): Eukaryota > Metazoa > Echinodermata > Ophiuroidea > Amphilepidida > Ophiotrichidae > Ophiothrix > Ophiothrix spiculata. The sequence goes on along the minus strand of JXSR01S037083.1, from coordinate 23,652 downwards.
GGTTTGGGAATCTTTTGTTCAAGTGGGTGACAATGGAAGATGTAATCATCACCTTCACTAGGTGGACAAGCCCATATGTGAGCCCAATCATAACTGCAAATAGAAAGGGTAACAAACCATAAGCATACAGTATGAACTTGGGATTCAAAAGTATTAAATTTGCAAAAGAATCAACAAAAAGTTTTGGTTTCTTCTCATGATTGGGTCATATCATTCAACAACAGTCAATACAGTATTCTGATCAATCTATAAACATGGAAACAGAATTTCAATAGTCACATCTATCATGCAAAGTTGTATGCAATAAAAATTATGTGTGATATGAAAAGTTCATGTCACACATCTGCTTTACCAGTCACTTATATTTCTTTCAGAACATATGCAATTGTGGGTACAGAGTATGGATGTAAATGCTTGATAAACTGCAGCCCTTTGCCAATAGAAACGATGCGCATTAAAGACATGAAATATACAGAAAATTGATTGTTATATACTTCAAAAAATAACCATTTAATAATAATCATTTGTGACTATTGTTATACTTGTATGAGGAAAAACAGATAAATGCACCGTACTCTGAAGTTCTGGCTCTGTGCTAAAAGAAGACAACAACGACAAAATTTGCAATGATAAACACAATCTTGTCTGTCCATCACAGCAGTTGCAAGGATTTTTTCCTTTTTGTACATCACAACAATTCCGAATTGGAGTAAATAGTGCATATCAACAACTAGTTATATGTGTTTCATTAAATGATATTCAGATGCTGTACACGATTCAACTACTTACCCTAACATTTTGACATACTCTAAATAACCTATGAGAATCTCGTGGTATACTGCGGTACGGAAAGTCCGTGGTTGGAAGAAATGCACACTGTCCAGGTAGGAGATGTAAACACGCTTAGAATTTGGCTGCGGACAATCAGAACCATATTCTTGCACATGCATGCCGAAAAAGCAGACGTCTAGACCATCGATCTGCTCAAAGGCAAACAGTGCTTTTGCTCTATAAGGGAAAGAATTTGGGAACTCCTCTTCAAACCTGAAATTAAAATACAACAAAATGTCAAACATTTTTCATTTTTCCAAATCACTTCAAATTACATACAAATATATATCCAATCCTCAGTGTGTTAACTCTACAACAAAATGGAGATCAAAACTTTTAGTCTCATACTTCAACAAATTAATCACAAAGGTCTATTCTATTCTACAGTTGACTTTTGTCATTGTTTTGCCCGGCAGTATGGGCGCAGCTTGCTTTGTTCAGGAAATGTGCTTCCATAAGTCCTGTTTTACCATGTCTGTCTATGCAATCATTCAACCAGGCTGGGAATTTTCAAAATATACAATTTAGCTCCTGAATGATGTGCTCTCATACTGCCGCAGCCAGGCAAAACAGTCACCATTGGCGTCATGGGCCAACTGGTCTAAATTCATACTGATAAAAAGTTCTACTGTGCGCAGTACTTTCACTGTGCAGTTATTTTCATGCAAGACAATTGACTATGAAATAAAGAGTGTGTGAAAATTACAACTTAAGGCTGGGGTAGACCTTGAACTAGCATGAACTGTTTTTGTACTCTAACTCTCAAACTAATTGCATAAACCATATAAAAGTATACATTTTTAGAAGCAGATTTTTACCCTGAACATGATAATGATATCAGTTTTTGACCAAATTTGCCTCTAAAAATGTATACTTTTATATAGTTTATACAATTAGTTTGAGAGTTAGAGTACAAAAACGGTTTATGCCATTTGAAGGTCTACCCCAGCCTTAAACAGTAGGTGATGTTCTTCAACACTAATATGATTATGGGATCAAGTCTTTGAATTTTTTTCCTGTAGCGTCCTGAACCATGGTACCCTTTAATACTTGTAACAGAAATTTCAGGGATATAAGTGACAAAACATTTAAAAGCCTGAAGCAAACAATCCTGAAATGGAGTAATATGTCCAAAAATATGTTGAAAATAAATAAAACAGCGTAAGTTTTGACAACACACTGGCCTGAATTAAGACAATAGCCTGAAAACAATTTTAGTTTATTGCAGCTGCACCTCCCACTTCGAGACAACCTGCATGGTCTATCATCTTTTGAAATACAAACTAAACTACACAATAATTTTCTGCGTATAAAATACACCATCAAATGTTCACAATAGCGTGAGACACTAAGCGGCAAAGCTTGGTGGATACCCAACACCAAGACGTTTATGCTTCTAAGTAAGTTCTTGACAGATCACACCATTAATTTTCCTGTGTCAAACCTTCACAAGATAAGGTTTCACACATTATTGTGAAAAACTCAAATAAAATTAAAGACATTATTTTTGACCCAATTGTACTGTAGAAATATTTTTGACCCAATTGTACTGACCTTCCTTTCATTCCTGGTTTCGTTTCTACAGTTTTCTCTGAACTAGACAGGACCCGTATTGTCACTTCTCCGGCACCAGCATTGCGTTTCCGTAAGAATTCATTGACTCTATTCTCTAAGTGCGTACCTAATTTTGATGTTTGTAATTCTGAAAAATAGACAATATTCATGTTATGCTAATGTCAATGCCTTGGATAGCCACATTTCTATTTAATACTTACTAATATTGGATTAAGTAATCTCTTCTCCTGTAAGCAAATTCCATCATATAGAGGTTGTGAAAAAGTAATTTTTTCAATTATTATTAATTAATTAACTGTATATTAACGATATTGTGAATTCACCACATTTGCTTCAACATATTCTGTTT
>JXSR01S037082.1:6137-16605 GCA_000969725.1 Ophiothrix spiculata | reverse complement strand
GGTGCATTTTTTAACCAATTTTCCATTCAATTTCCGCACATAGTTCATCAGCTCATCAGCTAGCATTAGGTAAATTAAGTGAAAAATTACTCAGATTGTTTTTATCTCAAAATACACATACTCATATTTGTAACATTTCATCAATTTTCAATAATGACTGGAAATAGCTAAAGTAACACCAAGGTCAGAAATTTAGATGTTGGTATATCCATTACACATTTTACGCCCATCCATTATGAAACGATATATGATGGGAAAAACAATACATCTTCCCTGGTAGAAATCGAGTACAAGAGTACACTTTAAGTACAATTCTAGTACAATTTTTTTGTACTAGAATTGTACTTAAAGTGTACCCGAATCGTGTTCCAAAAATGTGCACATTCCAATCTTGTACTAGAATTGTACTTGATTTTCTCCAAGGTTATCTTTTATTTTCTAAATCAAGTAAATGAAACACATTTTTCAATAAAGATCGGCAGTAAATATGAAGACCTCTTTTTATTTTGAAAATTATTGAAAGAGAATAACAATAATAATAACACTAATAATAATAATAATAATAATAATAATAATAATAACACTAAAACATAACACTAATAATAATAATATGCACGCTTTTATATAGCGCTTAATAACCTAAACAAGATCTCAAAGCGCAGCTGCCTATTATTACCGCTGCCATCAGGAAATCGTCAAAATCATATCGCATCAGTTAGTGGTGCTACCAGGCAGAAGTGCACTCGGTATCTGCACTTAGATCGTAGTATTCCTTATAACAGATCCCCAATAACGCTCGGGTCGACGAGGCAAGTGTGATAAAGTGATTTGCCCAGGTTCACAATCACAACACGTTGGCACTACCGGGGATCGAACTCACAACCTTCTGATTTTGAGTCGTGCACTGTTCCGCTAGACCACACGTGACGAGAAGTACTATAGTAATTTTTTTAAGCCAGGGCACCTCATTAAAAGTTTTGGTCTTTCCACTCATGGTAAGAGGTAAAAGGATTTGCATTCATACAACCAATTCAATAGAAGGCCATATAGTAAACACTATGGTATTCGTTATCTGATTGGAAGCAAAAGCTTCGAACGTGTTTGTTATCATTTTATTACTACTTCAAACACATTTCTGCATTGTTCTTTCGCTGATTATAAATTATATCATATTTAAGAAAAAGAAGAGCACGCATAACACATAGCAATTTTCGTTTGGCCTATTGGATCACGTTACATTGATCGGCATATCAATTCTTTTCAAATCCTCCGAACCATCATAAAGCGGCCCATACACGATCAATTTTATTGTGCAATATCGACTATTGTGCAATATTATTGATCGTGTATATACGATATTGATGGTTTGCACAATATATTGAAGAAATCTAATCTAGTTTGATTTTTATTGACGTTTGCACAATAATATTGTCTCGTGAATTGTAACTGTCAATATTATTGTGCAATCAAATCTCAGTCTGCATAGAAAACGCATTGGGTCATCATAGTACCTTCAAAATGGCGTTAAAACAGGACGAAAGTTTCTCCTGGAGTGGATTGAGGTGCATCACGAACTTCCAGCGCTATGGAAAATAAAAAGCAAAGAGTACAGTGACAGAAACAACCAATTCTTGGCCCACATTCTTCGTTGCTTTCTCTTCTTTTTAGGCTTTTCAAACCCCACAGAAAGCGTGAGGGCTAAACATGTATCGGTGTCAATATCCATGACCTTATCCGTCGACGTCCTGCATTCAAATGACTGGTTTATTGCGCAATATAATTGAACCGTGTGTGTCCTAAAATATTATTGACAATATTCATATCAATAACATTGCTTCAATATAATTGATCGTGTATGGGCCGCTTAAGTCTTTCATGTTCATTACTCTGTTAACAGTTTTTGGAGATAATATACCAATAATCTTTGCTGTACAAGTAGCCAAGTTAGTTGCCCCACAGTAAATACATAGGCCTATTACAAAGCAAACTTCACATTAACTGCAATGCATGCAGGGATTGTACTCATTGATGAGAGGATCCTTGTCTGTATCATCAAAAATATGCTCTCCCTGTGTCATTATGCAAGAGGTGCCCTGACTTTAAAAAAATACTATAGTTCATCGGTCGGTTTTGTTGTTTTGCTTTGTTTTGTTTTATTCTGTGCGATAGTAAAAAGAGTATAAATTTGATCAAATTTAAAGGGTTAAAACATCGTGAAACGCATTAACCAGTTTCATTCATTTTAAGATAAGGCCAAAAAAATGTTGAGTTGCCCTCAGTGACCGAAAAAGTAGAGTCGGGAAAGCACCTAACTTTGCTCAGATTGGGTGTTTTTTAAAGGAAATATTTTGAAAATATTGGAAAATGCACCCAAATTCATAAATTAGGTGCTTTAAAAAAAATTATTTTCCGACCGACCGACTCATTTTTTCAGAAATTCCACTTGAGGGCAACACAACATTTTTTTTCTTGGCCTAAGTATAGTCACTGAACAATGTTGACTCATGATCACGACTTTTCTATTTCACGAGGCAAGCTGAATAAAATGGATTAATTTAATAACAAAATTATATTAAAACAAAATTATTAAAACATTGTGAAACACATCAACCAGTTTCATCTTCATTTTATTTCTACATAACGACCCAGTTTTACATGTACTGGCCTTAGCCATGCAAGATAATGATGTAAAAGAAATCTCAGTCACTAGCGCCCAAATCCGTCTTCCAGCTCATAACAGAATAAATTGGAAATAGCTATGTTAATATGTCATCTCGCTTTGTTTTGCATAATAATTTGAAATGTCAAATATACACAACAATAAACACCGATTGATATGAAAAACACAATATGAAACAGGATGCCATTGCGTGAGGGTGAAAACATAGTCGGCCTCCAAATAAAATTTTCACTACCAAACATTTGGCCGTGACGTCAAAATGACGAGTGACTCCAAATAAAATAACTCTTTTAAAATAAAATGTCGCGCTAGATTGTACATTTACATTGAATTGACATACATTGCACAAAATGTTTGTTACCGGTTCATACTTTAAATTCGATGGCAATTATCACTAAATCAAGATTCTTTGTTCATCAACAATATCCAGTAAATTTGTACCATACTTAAAACATAACAAAGATCCAATTTTTTGTGAACAAAAAGCCTCATACTTAAGTCCACCAATGATGCCTGCAGAAATATGCAACAATCTACTCTAAATGCAGTTTCAGTTTTGACCGAAAATTTTCATATTTTGTGGCTTTATGAGACAGTTGGCATTAGACTATTAATATATTGCTCTAACAACTAGGTATTATTTGGCATCCGACTATGGCATCAGGTAACCAGGGAATATTTAGTTATTTTACATTTATTAAAGTAAATTAAAGTAAGATTCATTATGCATCAATATTCAGTAAAATTGTAAATTTGTACCATACTAACAATATAACACAAAGATCCAGTTTCTTCCCCGGGTTTCTTCATGAACAAAAAGCCTCGTACTTAAGTCCACCAATCATGCCCGAAGAAATATGCAATAAATTTACTCTATATGCAGTTTCAGGTTTGACCGAAAATTTCATATTGTGTGGCTTTATGAGACAGTTGGAATTCGACTATCAAGGCTAACAATGTTCTAACGATGCACAGCTATAATAGATATTATTTGGACAGCTAACATTAGGTTAATTCTATGACATTCGACCAACTAGGGAATTAATATTTTACAATTAATGTATGAAAGCAAGATTCATTATTCATCAATATTCAGTAAAATTTTAAATTTGTACCATACTAACAATATACATAAAAAGATCTAGTTTCTACAAAAACAAGAAAGCCTCATTTAAATCCACCAATCATGCTCGCAGAAATATGCAATAAATCTACTTTAAATGCAATTTTAGTTTACATCGAAAATTTCATATTTTTTGGTTAGCTGAGACAGCTGGAATTCGACTATCAAGACTAATATTGCTGGAAAGTTGTTCTCTTTTCTTAGAATGATCGTATATCAACGCGACCAACGTATACAAAAACGGATTAAGGCAGGCATTAACAGGCAGAACAAACGTAGCAATCCATGCATAAGCTACTGGATCAATAGTTACCAACCAAGCTTGCGCCAGGATTGCTAAAACCACGATCACCATCCAGCAACAGAAATCAGAGAAAACAATTCCCGCCATTTTTATAGCCATTCTTACTTCATCTTCAATAACTTTCTCTCTTCCTGCTTTGAGTGACGTGTTATTCACAGTGATAAATAGGGATATATAGCATGCAGCAACGATTAAGAAACAAGCAAGGTTTAAGCCCGCAAATATTGCAATTGAAAAATACATGGATGATTTGCTTTCTATTAAGGTAGTCTCTAAAGCAGTTCCGATATTAGATCCAGATTTAAACGTGATTGTATTCAAATTGATATACTGAATTTCTGTGGCATAGTAATTGGATCTTGTAATTGGTAGACCTACACAAATCTCAGAGACATCATAGAGTTTAGGATTAACGGTTGGTATAAGTATAGACGCGATACAAATCAATACAGCAACGATCCAAAGACTCACAACAAGAACTAACAATGTATAAAAAGAGCTAGTTTCTACGAGAACAATATTTAAATCTTCATATTTAAATCCTCAAATCATGCCCGCAGAAATATGCAATAAATCTACTCTAAATGCAGTACGTTTCAGTTTGATCGATAATTTCATATTTTTTGGTTAGATGAGACAGCTGGAATTCGACTATCAAGACTAACATTGCTGGAAAGTTGTTCTCTTTTCTTAGAATGATCGTATATTAACGCAACCAACGTATACAAAAACGGATTTAAGCAGAACAAACGTAGCAATCCACGCATAAGCTACAGAGTCGATAGTAACCAACCCAGCTTGCGCGAGGATTGCTAAAACCACAATCACCATCCAGCAACAGAAGTCAGAAAAAACAATTCCCGCCATTTTTATAGCCATTCTTATATCATCTTCAATGACTTTCTCTCTTCCCGCTTTGAGTGACGTGTTTTTCGCAGTGATAAATATAGATATGTAGCATGCCGCAACGATTAAGAAACAAGCAAGGTTTAAGCCCGCAAATATTGCAATTGAAAAATACATGGATGATTTGCTTTCTATCAAGGTAGTCTCTAAAGCAGTTCCGATATTAGACCCAGATTTAAACGTGCTTGTATTCAAATTGATATATTGAATTTCTGTAGCATAGTAGTTTGATCTTGTAATTGGTAGACCTACGCAAATCTCAGAAACATCGTAGAGTTTAGGATTAACGGTTGGTATAAGTATAGACGCGATGCAAATCAATACAGCAACGATCCAAAGACTCACAACAAGAACTAACAATGTATATAAAAAGATCTAGTTTCTACGAGAACAATATTTAAATCCTCAAATCATGCCCTCAGAAATATGCAATAAATATACTCTCAATGCAGTACGTTTCAGTTTTGATCGATAATTTCATATTTTTTGGTTAGATTGGTTAGATGAGACAGCTGGAACTCGACTATCAAGACTAACATTGCTGGAAAGTTGTTCTCTTTTCTTAGAATGATCGTATATCAACGCGACCAACGTATACAAAAACGGATTTAGACAGGCATTAACAGGCAGAACAAACGTAGCAATCCATGCATAAGCTACAGGATCAATAGTTACCAACCAAGCTTGCGCGAGGATTGCTAAAACCACGATCACCATCCAGCAACAGAAGTCAGAGAAAACAATTCCCGCCATTTTTATAGCCATTCTTACTTCATCTTCAATGACTTTCTCTCTTCCCGCTTTAAGTGACGTGTTTTTCGCAGTGATAAATATGGATATATAGCATGCCGCAACGATTAAGAAACAAGCAAGGTTTAAGCCCGCAAATATTGCAATTGAAAAATACATGGATGATTTGCTTTCTATCAAGGTAGTCTCTAATGCAGTTCCGATATTGGACCCAGATTTAAACGTGCTTGTATTCAAATTGATATATTGAATTTCTGTGGCATAGTAATTTGATCTTGTAATTGGTAGACCTACGCAAATCTCAGAAACATCATAGAGTTCAGGATTAACGGTTGGTATAAGTATAGACGCGATACAAATCAATACAGCAACGATCCATAGACTCACAACAAGAACCTTTTTTGATTTTTGACCTAGATGGATCGGTGAAAACGGATAATTTATAGCTATAAAACGGTCTAAACTGATAGCTGTTATGAAAAATACAGAAGCTTCACTTGAAAGTACAGATAATGCACCGGCAACCCTACATAGAATACTTTGCCGCCAAAGTTCGGAATGTGATGGGAAAAAATCCTTGTAATATAAGTCACCAAAAATAAGAATTGTCATGTATATTCCCATACACAAATCGGAAAGAGATAAGTTAGTAATTAGCAACGATTGAAAGTTTAGTTTTCCTTTTTGAAAATATCTTGACAATAAAACCAAACTGTTCCCTAAGATTGTGAATAAACTAAGAAACCAAGTGATGACTCTGAGGAACTCGTAAGGCAACAATCTTTTACAGGAAAGGAATGGTGACGGTGGTGACTGATAAGAACAATTTGCCTTTTCAATGTAGCAACACGTCGAAATATCATCTACAAAAACTATCGTCATCGCTTGAATATTGTTAAAGCCTTCCTTAATCAACCACAGTAGTGGGTTCTCTGTCAGATCCAATGTGACTAAAGCACGTGTGTTTTTAAATGTGCCCGCGTTTAATGTATGCAAAATGTTTCCAGAGAGATTGAGATGCCTTAGATTTTTTGCATCATGGAAAATATTAAAAGGTAAATTTTGAATTCCATTTTGGGCTAGAGAAAGTACTTTAAGTTCTTTTAATTCGCCAAAGATTGTATAATCAAGTTCTCCGATACTATTGTTGTTCAAATATAATGCTTCTAATTTCTTTAACCTATCAAAAAAGTTAGCATTGACCTCTGAAATATTATTATATGATAAATGCAACTCTTTCAAGTTCACAAAACCATCAAATATGATTGAACTAACTTCAATTAACATATTATGTGATAATGACAACAATTCCAAACCTTTCACGTGATTAAATGCTCCTGGAAGAAGGGTTGTTAACTTATTATTGTCTAATTCAAGTTCTTTAAGAGAATACAAGCCTTCAAAAACATTCGATTGCAGAATCTTGAGTAAGTTTGTATCAACGTCTAGTTCAGTAAGATTGTTTAAATCGTGGAATATGTACAACGGTATACTTTTTATTTGGTTATAATCAAGATCAAGACTTATTAAACCAATAAGCCCATCAAACAAACCAGATGATATGTTTTGTATTCTGTTACGGTCTATCTCCAACTCTTGCAAACTTTCCAATCCGTCAAAAGCATCTTTATGTATGTTTGATATCAAATTCGATTTCAAATTCAATGTCTCGATATTTGGAACTTCAATGAATGTTCCCAGTTCGATTCGTGATATTTCATTGGATTCTATTACTAAAACAGCAAGTTGTTGTAATCCATAGAACATTTCTGAATGTAAACTTGTTAATTTATTAAAACCAAGATTTAGCTCTTGTAAAGACACAAGATCTGCGAAGACTCGCGGTAGAACATAATTTAGTTCGTTATTAAATAAGAACAGATGTTTCAAGTTAGCTAAACCATTAAAAACACCAGCGTCAAGTTGAATTAACCGATTGTCGTTTAGATATAACTCCAAAAGTGTCTCAGCTAAACTGGAGAAAGCATTTTCGCCCAAATCATCTAATGAATGATTCCCGAAATATAATGTCGTCAAATCTGCTGGGAAAATCACATCATGAACTTCAAACACTTTGTCGCTGCAATTGTTAATGAAAGAGCCATTTGTAAAAGTGCAGATGCAGGTAGTCAAGCAGAATTTATTGCATATGGTCACGTCTTCCAAAGTAACATCTTCCTCCTCTATCAAGTGCCAAAATGTTACGTCCGTTGTATAACATTTCATCGAGACTGCTGAATTCGACGCCGCCATGACAGATACAAACATAGAAGCGCAAATCATGAATGCAAACCACTTGAAAGAAGAAAAAGACCATTGCTTATAACAAATGTTTGTATTTAAAGTTCCCTTTGTCATGATAGTCGTTTCCATGATAATACGGTTAAAGTGAATCGCGTATCAATATTTTGTACAAAAATATACTTTAAAGATACTAAATCGTGGCGTATCCAAGCAAAGAGACACTGTGTGGAAAATGTCATCAACAAGGCAATTTCATTAGAATGTTAATACAACGACCGGGTACACTGAACACGAATTTTAAATTACACGGAGCGATTGGCTTTCTACGTGAAACAGTCTTAAAATAGTCATGAAACACATTTTTAAAATGTCTCAAATAATGTGAGTGCTACAGTAGCGATCTTAACTTTGTCCCGTATATTTATACATATCCTTGCGCATGCCTTTAACTATGTTGCATGTAGGCGTGGTTACCGTATTTCATTTGATATGTGCTCCATACCATTGTTCATAGAGGTAATTTCATTCAAAGAGGAACAGGGACATAAAACAAATTATAAAATAGTTCAACAAAATATCGGCGTGCAGTCATGCTATAACTTGCTTATTTATCATGTGCATTGATATTATGGCCGAAAATAATGTACATTTTAATATATGTTTTCATGTTTTACAACTATTAAATTTCATGGCAGTAGAAGCGAAACTGAATGATTGAATTGACCTTAACAGATAATAGTGGTCACGTGCATTTGAATTATTGATTATTTTCCCGGGATACCCCTGATTAACCTTGTTCCACTGATATTTCACATGCTGTACTATATAATGTGTTTTCACACTAGACAAATTTTATTGAGAGGTTATCATAGAAGCCCCATCCCTGTCATGCATATTTGGCTGAGCCCAAACTATAGGGGGACACATGTAAAGATCCGGTCGAATTAAGTATAGTCATCGACTTGATCAGGGTGGATCGATAGACCATTGTAGACTGAATTCTCCAGTCCTTGTTTTGAAGCTTTTCGCTCACACAGTGGCGTAACCAGAAATTTTCAGTTGAGGGGGCGAGCAGGGGCAAGACAATTTTGCAGGGGTCGAACGAGTTTTTGTTCAGATACAAAAAGGTACACCCCAAAAATTTTCATGTAGTATACAAGGATTATTTTGTTTTGACTGGCGAGAACTTACGAGCACTAGTGAGTTTTGTTGAGTCAATGCAATTCACTGTGTACATGCATTACACGAATACGGATGATCGCACAGCAGCAGTGGTTGTTGGTTTATTGTATTAGGCGTGTTTTGAACTAAAGTTCTGGAATGTTGAATACGTCTAGTATAATATTCAGATGCCACATGTTGAATTCACATCAATTGAGGACCCAAAAGATAATTTATGGCATTGAATGAGGCCCTGGCCCGTGGACTCTGGAGATACCGGAAAATACTCATATTTAGGTAAGATTACATGGATACTCAATACCTATTACAATAACAAAGGCTACAGTTATATATAAAGCCTTTTATGGATATTAATGATATTAATAAATAATATAACAAATAAAGAGCATTGTTTTAATGTGTTTTCTTCCTGGGAATCCTTCATTTTTTGTCTAAAAAAAAAGGAAAATAGCATATCGCATTGCATTTTCGAAAAGTAAAAAATAAAAAATAAAAAAACGCATATCGCATTTACTTTTTCAAGCATGTTACCAGAAACAAACTTTTTTTTTTGGCCTTAGGCAAGGATTCGTAATACGAGCAGATTGTTGTTTTGATTTTGATAGCTGACTTTTGAAACGAGTCTGTTGATATGAAATTGTCCTTTTTATATGTTTTATGGATTAATGCAAGTTTGGTTGCTCTTAAAAAAACACGAAAGCGATATTCCGTTAAGATAGTTTTATTTATAAGATATTGAGTTTTTATTTAATTTTAAAAGCGTGTATGTTCAGTAATGAATATCACAAGACTTCATTCAATAGAAATAAATTGAATCGGTGTGTGTACAGTATACATGTAATACTTATTTTATTAACATTTCACATTCATAGGTAATTAGGAAAAGAAAAACAACACTCATGCATAGCAACAATTATGTGGGAATATAATTGAACAAAGTGTCACACTGCATTAGTGTTTCACTCATAATATTCTATGTAAAAGAAACCTCTTAATTTTGGAAAATAGAATACAGTATTAACATTTTGAATGAAAACAGATAATAAAAAATGGACGTTTAGATATGTGTAAGTACACGGTTGCTCATATAGTTGGAATAAAAATATTGTTATCACCTTTTTATGTAAAGGTCAATTTATGATGAAAATATCTGGAAACGTATGTTGCTTTTGGTCAGATTTGATAGGTAATCTTGTTGGATGTGAAATGGAACTCCGAATGTGATCAATTTTTTCATGTACTGGTAAGGGTGCAACAACAAAAATGTGTCAAAAACGTG
>JXSR01S037080.1:81168-91793 GCA_000969725.1 Ophiothrix spiculata | reverse complement strand
AGGGTATCAGGCGTGACCAAGAATTCACGTAAAAAGGGTGGTTTTTTAGGATCATGCACGTTACGTACGTATCGCGAATAGGGTCTAAAACCTCAAAAAAACAACAAAAAGGGTATATTTTTGAAACTGATGAGTTAAATTTTCAGTAAATTTAGTAAAATTTTAGTAAATTTTCAACAATCATACTTACTTAGGGTGTAATTTTTGATAATATGTAAATACTTGTTTAGGGTGCTGTTTGGAAGTCTTTGGTCACGCCTGATACACCCCTTTCAATGATGACAGACCCCCTGGGTCGTTATCATAATGGCTCATCATGTGCCTTTGGACAGGAATTTTAGCCTGCAAGTGGCTTTTTCTCATCCATTATGTTAAAGCACATGTTTGATGTTCTTTACAGATGTCAGTTGATATAGTAAACAGTTTTTTTATCTTGCCAAATACTAACATAGGCCTATCTGTCAAGTGTGACTGCTCTATTTAGACCTTTTCTAAAGTTGTGTTATTTTATATCAGCATTAAATTGGCAGGAGATCCAGAATTTCAATGTATGTTGAGATCCAAAAGACGAAGATACTCAATTCTGTCAATAGATGTTCTACAAATTAGGCCTATTCATACACAACCACCACAAGCAGCTTCTCAGACTGTATGACATCATCCAGTGTCTGTTCAATTGCACGCAAAAGTGTGAAATTTTTGTCATGTGTTGTCTCTTTAAATAATCCCCAATCTGTCATATAAATCTACTCATAATTAAATTAAAGGAGGAATATGCGAGTTCTACAACATAATGAAGAACCTGAGACTTCCTGTTTAAAAAAAAGTAATCGCATCCATATTTTACATTTACAAGAAAAAGCACTTTCAGAAAAGGTTAATTTCTAATCTCAACACGAGATATATCCTTCCCCTAGACTGAAACCTGCAAAAACCATAAATATCACCAGCAGTTAATTTACTTAATCTGCTGTCTACGAGAATGTACTTTCTACAACTCGTACGACATCCGTGCACAGTGAACTAGAATTGCATGCATGTATGGTCTATCACAATTTCTGTGAAAATAGTCAAACATATCTGATCTATGTCTTGTCTCCCATCTGGTTAGATGTCGCTTGATTATGCTTGATTAGCACAACACATTGTGAAGCATCCCATACATGATGCTAAGTATCATGTAGTTTAAAGATTGGAAATCCGTTGTAACATAATTCTGACAGCTGTTTTCATACACTAGAACATCCTCCTGGCTCCACGCTAGTCCAACCGACTCCATCTAGGTTTTCAAGCATAACGTAGAACTGACCTAGCAGGAGAAGTCAACAATTTAGATTAAATGCTCTATGCCATTGGCTTATTAGATGCCATGCAGCAGTAACCATCAATTTTTTTTATAAAATGCGTAAGTGAACAGTATTATTATTATTATTATTATTATTAGTCCATAAGGATTTGATTTAATATCAAAATCTAGCAGTACAACATTGCAGTATGGTAGATATCCCCATGGCCTAATCCGTGGTTCACAGCAAAAAAAAAAAATACAGCATAAATAACATACGGAAGAGCTAAGTATATGGCATACCAGCCAAACTTGCTGGTTAGACAAATGAAAGTCATTACAAAATTGCCATCCATACTGATACCTTTTAACAATAATGCATGTTTACTACCCTAGTTTCATTACGTCATTTTTTCAAACAATTCCACATACAGGAACATATACAGGGTGTACCAGAAAGAACTTGAAAGGTTGGGGAGCCTGGGTGATCCAGGTTTACCCTTGGTTGATGTTGACTGCATATTCAGTTGCTGTCTTTTAACTCTATGTGATATGGATGGATGTTGATAAAAATTGCCAGAATCCTTTAAAAAGGAAAGCGGGGTCTTGATATTTAAACAATTTTGCTCAATTTTGTACATCTTTTTAGTATTTTTGCAAAAAATAAATTGGTGCGGCACAAAAATTTGAGGAGGGAGAGGACGAGAAAAACTTTGTTTTTTTATGCGGCCTTATACACATCTTTGAGATATGCCTTCAAGTTAAGCACAATCTGGAATTAAACCTTCACTGAAAAAATTTCGAGGGCCCTTATGGAAAGCAGTGCTGGAACACTGATAAGGCTACCCTCTTTAAAGATGTCAATAAATAAATAAAATAAAGAATCAAGTTCTTTCTGGCACACACTGTAGTAAACCTGAAAACAAATGAAGACACTATGACATATGACAAATTACTTGCATAAGGTGACAAATATGAAAATCACACAATTATGGATGTAAAACGACAAAAAAAAAAACTTTAGTAGTCTGTAGTGACTAGCAAATTATATGTATCAAAAACAGTAACACACAGTGACTGGCAGGACATTCAAAATTGCAATTCGCAGCGTAACGTTTCTTACCGTTACCTTTATTCCCCACGTAGTTCAAAAATGGAAAACAAGATTATGACGTCAGATGGGTCCAAAACTCTAAATAATCCATATCACCTTTTTAAGTGAAACATTATTCCACATAAATAGATAAATCCACAAAATGAGTTTGATAAACAATAAAATATCATGTTATATAACTGCCATATACAGTAGAAACTCATTATAACGAAATCTGATATAAGAAAAGCCCTGTTATAAAGTAGTAATTTTCCTGTACCATTTTACTAATTTCTTTTGTTTTTTATTGTCTTAAAAACCCTAATATAATGAAATTTTGGATATAAAGAAATAATATGTCTGTCCCCAGCAACTTCGTTATAATGAGTTTCTACTGTATTATTAAAAATAGAGTAGCAACATTAATGTTCCACAATGTTAGACTACCACAGCCTCTTTATAATTACACTGTCTGGGAGGGGTCAGCATTTAAGTAGGTCGACACATAACTCATGTGCAACATCCATTACGCCATTTATGCTTTTCAATATTTCATAATTAGAATCATCAATGCGATCCAGACACGATATCAATATTTCATATGGAAGCAAGACGGTTATTTCAATCAACCCTAACCCAATTATTTGTACCAATTCAACTCAATTGGATATGTATTGCAATTGGTATTGGATGCTACCAGATACATGCTTAAAAAAAATTACCTATTATTTGTGGAGCCACTGGCTTGATCTTTACAGCAATACAACGAATACATTAATGTTTTTCAAGCATGGATTCTTTGAATGTTGGACCTCTGGTAAAGAGCTACAATCAGGGAAAACAGTCGTTGGAACACCCAAGTCTTTTCAGGTGCATTCATCCGTTTTAAACACTAGAAATTACAGTAAGAGATGGGTAAAGTTGGAGGCAATAAAGAACTCCTCTCTTCTGACCATCCCCCTTCCCTATCCCTGTTTCAATGTTGGATGTAAGATGCTCCTTGTGTTGGGATCAACATTGAGTGGGGGACGGGGAAAGCGTGCAAAATCAATGACATTCACAGATAACTGTGCCAAGACTTTTTTCCCTGATTGTAGATACTGACAGGGTGACTTTCTAAATAGGCCTAGACCGTAAGTACCACGCTGTACAGTCAAGAACCATACAATTTGGAAGCTGGTTTTGATTCAAAGTTTTATGACTTTGGCTCCTGGTTTTCCAAACTTGCTGGAAATATCTTAACATCTATTTTCACAAACTACTTGAAAAACATCATTCCACTGCACACTCTCTCCTCACAGACATAGAAACCTTCTTTGATCGTAAAATATCATGAATGCAAACACAGGCTATCTATAACAGAACTGCCCTGCAGCAAACAAAAGCAAACATCTATCAGAAATAGAGTGAATAAACAAAAACAATACAACCTAAATATTGTTTCTGATATAGGAGTTATTGTTATAGTAAGATCGTCTTCCCTGAGACAAAAAATATGACAGGATTACCACAATCTCCCTTTGACACGACCATATCCATAAACATGCTATGGGCTACCATATGGCATGACTACAACCAAACTGGCAATGTTCATATTCAAAAGCTAGTCTCGAAGACAACAACCAAAGTATAATTTGCAATGTCGGTCAGAGGGAATGTTTCTTTACATCCCAGACGGACTATTAGACCACAATTTCTACCCTCAGGTTTCTTCCAATGAGACCTATTTTGTCTGGTGTTTTGTAGACAACCAGAGTCAAATCTTGTTAACCTGGTTGAACCTATATGACGGAGGCAGTCATTTAACGAGGCCTTAGTCACCTTGTTTGATTAGACAACCTTTAGCAACAGTCAATTTGGTCAACATTTCATGAAGACAGAAATGTCCCTCATCCATTAACATGTCTATAACTGCAATAATGTCAAGTTCTTTGCAAATCAAAATCATTTCACAAACTTTTGGGGAAAAACATCTGATTGAATTTGGTGTTACCACAGACTGTCTGCAACTATACACCATAAAATATTCAATTCACATTTCCATGGGTGTATCCAAAAGTAAAGGAACCCAAGGTGCGAATGGTCTCCCCAGGGGTGCAGAGGGTCACCGATTGGTAAAAGTAGGCTGGTCACCAACCCCTGGGTGCACACGCTGCATTCACACTCCTGGATACGGCGGTGATTTCCCATAGATACAACCAAAGAAAGTTCTAATCAATCTTCGTCAATGTCTTCCAGTAGCATGTCACAGCCCTGTTTGATAATATTGCAATAGTGTTCAATACTAACCCAGGTGGCGGCGGACACGATTTATAGAAGATCCTAGATTTAGGGATGAGGGATTTCCAAAACGCAAATTTAGGTAACGATCTACGTGTATTTCTATTGGGTCACGTGACTCACGTATTGAAGAAAATAATTACAAAGATCATATTTTTACCTCTCCTCAAAAAACTACAAAAGTGTTCTTATCCTAATTAGCATTTTTTTTATGTTATCCTAAATCCGCTGGGGTTCACGCGTACCCTCCTCTGTACTAACCAAAAACATACTCTTGGCGGCAGTATATTGTCAATAAAGTTTCTTAATTATAGGATGCATGATTTTGCCACAGAAGGCCCGGTCCAGACTCCACTATCGTATAGAATATTTTGCTTAGAATATTCTATGCTGACGACAAAATGACGTAGGTCATCAAATAAAACTGTTGTGTTTTATGACCTACGTCATTTTGTCGTCAGCAGTCAGCATAGAATATTCTAAGCAAAATACTCTATACGATAGAGGAGTCTGGACTGTGCCTAACATGTGGATAAGGGTTTAAAACACATGCTAAAATTAAGACACTTGAATATTTCATTTATGTAAAATGCTATAAATCAATTTTAAATAATTGAATAGCAACACCAATTATGAAACCTCAATTTTTGGCTGAAAATTATGGTTTTTGATCATGAAAGCATGAATTGAAAAAAATTAAAACACATTAAACATTTCTTGTAGTAGCCTACTTTTGTCAAATATTATTAAATGAACCCATCAAACAGCCCTGATCATGAAATTGCGGCCTTTGCGGGGGTGTCCTATTGTTGACAATTTTATTCCGCACATTGTCAGCTACCGTCAACATTTTTTTGTTGACTCTCGAACCATAACCAACCCACCCAACCTGCCCACCCCTCACAACACAGAACCAAGACAACAAAAACTAAACAAAGACAGGAAAAAACAACACAAAACAAGACAACATACACAACTCTTCCATGTGAACAAATTCATTAAGTGGAAGGCATGCTCCACCTTCCATCCTCCTACTGTTATTATAGTGACAAATTTATATAGACCTACATACATATTAAAATACTGTCAATTGTCCTTTTGAGATAGAAATCATGAACCATTTATTTCAATTAAAAACATACGCCCAAAACATTAAATAATGTATTAAATAATGTGAAAGAGATAATAGCTAAAACTGCTATACTAGTAATATACAGACCAAATATGTTCAAGTTCACTAGCTTCGTTAGCTATCATGAACAAAAGTTGTGCTTGACTAGATACCGAATACTGACGATATTAGGTGAACAAAGGCTTGTTTTGAACGCCTGCTCATCCAAAAGATAGATATTTTTAGATACAAAATCAGGTCAACTCGACTGTGATTGAATCATTCAGCTAGACCTAGCAAGGCACTGGTGACAGCGCATCTCTTGAACATAGAACTCTGTGGACATGTTATGGCATTTCATACAGACTTGGTGAGAAAGGAGTATTTCGTCATGCGAGGGCAAGAAAGTCCTACCCACAATAGCTGCCATTTTTCATAAATTTGAATTGCATAATCATAATCTCCAGTCATGGGTCGTTGGCTCTTGGTATGGTTCTTCAGGTGGCGCTAGTGTCACCTAAAGAACTATTTCAAGAGTCGCTGACATAAGACGGATATTTTACGGGATTGTTCACATTCTAGTGACAAGTTATTAAAAAAATATAACATAATAACAGCCATTGCAGATGTGACTATCTTGCACTGCTGTTACCAACCAGATGTAGGTCACGTAGTAAAAGTATTTGCTCGAGTTGTCACTATAAATTGTCACCGCTTTCTTAAAATGATGCACCAATTAACTTACTTTTCTGCATGCTCTTTGTTTTACTACTTAATTGCATCAATTAAGTTTTAAAGAAACACCAACAAATTCTTACAGGCCATTCTGAATTTCTGATATCATCTTTGTACAAATGCAAGGTAACATAGAAATGCAAAATTGTCGAAAGTTTCCTCTTCCTATCAGGGAAGACATATTAAAGGCAATGAAACATTTGCAGGCTCTTTACAATCCTGTCCCATGGAAAAACACGAGCTAAACAGTACTAAAGCAGTTTCACCTTGGTGTCCAAAATTACTTCCTTTGTCCACTAATTGCAAATGCTTGAACACACCAAAACATGACTGACTGACTGACTCACCTGATTCAATAACACTACATTGGAGACAAATCTTGGGGAAGAATCTGATCAACTTCCAAGAACAGAAAGAAACACACTCAATATCCATGTGTAGTTTCTAATCAATCCTTACCCATACTATCCCCATTCTTTGTCACTACTCCTTTTTACAAAATCTTATGCCATTTTAAGTCACATTCTAGCTACCATATCTGAACTATTCTCCAAGTCATGACCCCGCCGTTATGTAGGTCACTCAGAAGCACAACGGACATCTGTCTAGCCATGGGCAGCAAGAGCAAGCCCATTGCTGTCAGGTCACTAGCCTTTTTGTCCAAACTCATTCACTATTTTGGGCACAATCTTGTTCTCACTGTGTGCCTGGGGACAGTCATGTTATGAATGCCTCACACTGTTCAGTCCAGGTTGCATGTAAAAGAAAGCCACCTTCCTTTTATACCCCAAAACATTTTTTCCATAGTAATATTTATGTGCTTAACATGTAAAAACAGGAACTCCTTATTATGCTAGATTTCACTTATTATGTTATGGTAACATTTAGCTTCATCTTTCAAAAGGTCATAACATTTTAGTGCACGTTTCACTAGTGCTGGCTGTATAATTGTTCACAAATGCTAACTGTTACATTATTCCTTGGAACATGGTGACAAAATAGTTCAGTTCTGCTTCAGCTTCAGATACTTTGCAACATTCCAATTGAAACTAAGCGCGAAGGGATTTGAAATCCAGAATATGTGACCAAAACGATGTAGGGAACAATCAGGGGTTCATAGAAATATACCACACTGAAGTTCTATCTTACATTATTTCAAGAGTTTTTTTTGATTTTGACAAATGGACATTTTTGAAGTTTCATAGGGCAAACCCGTTTCATGGTCTTTTATCCAAATTGCAACTCTCAAGTACCAATGCCGTGGCATAAATACTTGTGCCACTGCAAGCAACAATGTCATGGCATTCAGACTTGACGAAGCAATCAAGATTAAATTCGTTCCTGATAAAGACAACTTTTTGATTAAAAATGTAGTCGGCTTGACTTAAAGGTGCAATTCATGATTTTGATGTGGCCTCTTTTCTAGCTAAATAAAAAGAAGAGTACAACATAAATATATACTGAAAATTTCACTTGATTCCGACCGTTCGTTTCCAAGTTACAAGCTTTTCAGCATTTTGAAAATCCCCATAGACTACTGTGTTGTTATTACTGTCGGGGGCCCCGACAGTAATTAGAAAAGGACACATTTTTTTGCTTTTCTCAAAAATGCAAGCACATATATGAAAGAATGGTTTGGGGATCGTAACATATACCACTTGAGGATTCTTATAAGCTAAAAAATTCAAATTTGATAGAGGTGACCTTGAGGGTGAAAAGTGGATCATGAATTGCCCCTTTAAAGGAGCTTGGTCCGATTTTTCAAAATTTATGAAAGATGGCCACTAAAGAAGTCTAATTTTCAAATTTTAGCTGAATCGGTCAAACCGTTTTGATTTTATGGGCAATTTTATGTATACCTTACTGTATAAAATAATTATGGTTACAATAATTAGACACATTTTCATATGTATCTCCAAAACGAAACATAACTCAGCTGTGAAATTTCACACAGGTTATGAGAAAAATGTGAGCAATATTTCGGTATAAAAATCTCAAAAAGTTTGAAAAAAAAGTTGAAGCAATCGGACCATGCTCCTTTAATAAGTGACTGATTTATTTGCTCCAAAGGCACTTGCTTTTTTCCTCTATTTGTTTCTTTCCCTAACCATGCAACCCTTGTACATTTGAAAATTGTCTTTTTCATATAGACATACACATAAGAATAAGCTATAGAATGGAGATTCTTCAATCATGTGAAATAAAAGTACTATCATTTTCAAATCACAGGCCTATAGATTTCAATGCTCTTTGTCATAGTGAAAGTTTTAATTGTTTCCGTAAAGTGAAATCACAAGACTAAAGAAATAAATCAAAACTTGACATGCACGTGAAACGGATAATACCACACATTGCCAAATACCCGATCTATTGCAACAAATATGCAGTATTACAATAGGAACTGAACATTACAAACCACATCGATAAAAACAGAATGATAAAAATCAACAGGCCGCATGTAGCCAGCTATTCACATAAAGTTGATCATAATTGCCAAATTCAATTGAACTGATCAATTTCACAATTCATAGTGCTAGATCATGCATATGATGAAACAAGTTCATACAACATGAAGAGTCAATTTAAAACTTGACTGATTCACATTAGTACTCATTAAACTCTTTTTAAAAACTACAATTATTTTGTTGCATTGTTCTACTGCTATTTTTGGCGTTGATGTCTATAGTGACAATAGCATTTTAATCAGGGAACGTACAAACCCGAGACATGTTTTGTGCAAGTTTCAAGTTGAGTTCTATCTAGGCCATGAATTAATCTAATTGGGTATCATATGTTATAATTGTGCTAATTTAAAGCTCTGCTGCTACTTCGTAACTATGCAAACAGATGACATTATGAAACTTTTTTTTTTAATTTTCCAGAGTTTCACGCAACTGTGATCATCAGACAATTAGAGCTATCTTTTAATTTCAAGCTTTAATTCCCCTTTTGTTTCATAACAATATATGCAAACATAAGAAAAGTTGTTACAGTTGTGATTTACACTTTTAAAAATTTAATTATTGCTTTAATTTTGATAAGACCTTGGGAAATCTATAACGACTTTCGTTCCCACTTTGAATAATTAAATTTTCAAGTTTCCACAAATTTTAATCCCAAGTAGGAATTAAAATAAGAACCTATGGCATTTGCACCGAACCAAGCAAATATCATCCAAACTGAAAACATCATATATGCTAACTTTCCGCAAAGTTCATGGCATTTTCACTAGAATAACAGCATCATATCGCAGACACAATCACACCCTTTTCCCCATGTAAGATGCATCATGAAGCAAATAATTTTCGTCATAGACATAGTGCTCAGACAGACAGACAGTTCCCCAGCCAGACCATTTGACAAACAATACATAAACATACACACCTACATCAACGTTGCTTGCATAGTCAAAAAAAAATCCGCAACATACTGTCTAAAGCAACAAACCCTTGTCATATTATAAGCAAAAATGTATCATCAAATTTTACAATGTTCTATTGATGTTCCTGTCCATAAGTGCAACATTTGTCACAAGTTCGCTTAATTAAACCATACACGCATAGGCTTGAATAAGCCTGTTGTTTTCAATAAAGGATTAAATCAAACCAGACAAGTTAAACCAAGTTTTGTAATTAGTAAAACCAAGTTAAGCTTACTGGGTATTAAAGACTGTCTAGACATAGGCAAACATAAGTGCTGTCCATAAAAACAGTCAAACTAGTCATGGAAAAAATTAATCAATAGAATTCATAATGTGCAAGTGTCGCATATTATTTTTACATTATGTCAAGTATATCGTGCATCGACATGAGTGGAAGTGGTTCCAAAACGAACATAAACTTGAAAATTTACTTTAATAACAACACCGACTGTATGTCTGTCTGGCCTACAGGTGAGTGGAGAATAAGAGGAGCCAGAAACTCAATAACAATTTGTGTGCAAGGAGTAAGAGCTGGGTAGAAGAATAACATAGTGTGTTATCATATTAATTTAAAGACAAATCTCTGAGAAGAGAATTTAGATGAAATAGTCGGTATGAAATGAAAAAAGAAAAATGTCCTAGAATCAGTAAGGCCATATAAAATTAAAGGCATATATAAAATAGATTGTTTAGCTCATGT
>JXSR01S037080.1:64536-75338 GCA_000969725.1 Ophiothrix spiculata | reverse complement strand
CTGATAAACTGATTGATTGATTGATTGATTTTATTAATATTTCATATTTGTGGCCCGAAGGCCTAATTACATGAAATTTACAATTTAAAAAACATTTAACTGAGTTCATATGAGAATTAAGGAGACAATTTAGGCCTAAATATTGTAAAATTTAAACAAAACTTTCCTCAATTTTACTTTTTCTAGTGTAATTCTTTGTTTGATATCAAAATTGGATAACTTGACTCAAGTGACTAAAACTTTTAAAAGCATTGGTCAATTTCAATTTTAAAATTCTAATGAAAGCTGATTTCATTTTGTATTTAGCAATGAAACGAAAAATTGATAAAAAAATTCCTCCATTGATTACACCCTTGTTCAGAGATGCCACTTTTCAGGTTTTAACCTGAAATTAGGGATTTTTAGAAGCTGAAACCCTGATTTCAGGTTTTTTTTATGATCTCTGATTTACATATTTTTCAAGAAGTGATGGCATTTTTTAAGGGTTTTTTCAATGAAATCAGTGGCACCTCTGCTAGATATTGCATAGAGAGAGGTAAGCTTTTAAGGATATGAAATGTAATTTTTGATATCATGAACATACGAAAAACAATGTTGAACTTGAAACCAGAAAACACAGAATTGGGAACATTTTGTCTTGGGGACACTTTTAATTGTTTAAATTAATTCTGAGCTGTTTTTTTCCCTAACTTATATTTGATGTGTTTATGTTTGCCAATGCATTCAAATATAAATTATTACCCAAAAAAGATTCGACAACCTTATCCCCACACTACTTACAAAAAAATCACGTAATTGATACAAAATAAAACATAAATGTTGAGTGTTAAATAAGTATGGACAGTTTCAACGACTGAATTTGATCTAAATAAAAGATGACAGTTTTATATGCTGACTCAATGTAAATCATGAACAAAAACCGCTCCAATTTTGGCAATTTGCACCTTGTAAGGGTCCAAACTTTTCAAAAGCCACACAATGTATGACTGATCTCACATGCTAAGACACGAGGAAATGACAGCATTATAAGGTGACATCAGAGACAAGACCCAACCAAGTGCCATGCAAACTCCATAAAGTTTGAACTATGTGCAATTTTACACTTATAATATTTCACAATTTAGGTACAAAAACGTGGTCTTTGTTGACTGCGGTCACAAAGCTTATGGACCTATAGCAATTTAACTGTTTGATGAATGAGCAGCTTTGCAATATTGTTTCCCTCACAATAAGTTGGCTAATTACCAATTATGTAATTGATTAGGTGAATAATTGAGTACAAATGCAATTATAAATTCCTAGAAATGTAGTTCAATATATATCATCACGCTATTGAAATAATTGCCGGACTCATTTTTGCATCTAAATTCTTCTTCAGATCAGCTTCCTACACTGAGGTCTCTATACTTTGATCAACACCAAATAGGCGGGCCTCTTCACATCGTGAATTGATACAGATAAGCGTGTGCGTAGCTGAACACAGCATAACTGCAGGAGACGCAGCGCGCGTTGCACGAGGGACTCGCGCATCAGTATCTACGGCGCGCGTGTAACTGGGATTATGTTTACTTGCGGATGAAGAAAAGCCTCATAATTCCCACCTATTTAGAGTTGATCAAAGTATACATATGACTAGGTTAAATGTATTCACTGCCATATGACTTGTTAAAGGTCATGTGTTCATTGGACTCGTGAACGTGGGCTCAGCTAATTATAAGTGATGTTATTCATGAGTTGAGTTTGGCGATTATTTTAGCAGTGTGACGATATGGAAATATATCTATGGTTAACATAGGCCTATCTCTGAAAAGGATATCAGCATAAGTGCAGTGATCGTTTCGGTAATGGTTCAAAGCAGAATAGTGTAAACCATATAAAAGATGATAACCGGACTGCACATAACACGCAACAATTCCAAACTAAATACAGAAAGACATGTGTCCTGTCATATCGAAAGGTACTTAAAGGTCGGCATAGTAAATTACGAGATACAGGCCATTGAAGCTGAGCATAGTCAAAAATCACGTCCAAGGTCGAATTTCCAATTTCATCAGCTAATCCAAAACATAAGAAAAATCAAGATAAAAATCCTCTTTTCATTCAAGTTTTACAAAGTAAACTCAATTTTCTCCGAACTATAGTTTTCCGAACCTACCCGATACCTTTTACCAATTTGGATGTAACTTCAAAACCAAACATCAAATAACCAAAAGAAATGTACCATTTTAAAGCTTAAAATTTCAGCTTTCAGAGTAGACCAAAAAATCAATTTTGATTTTTGGACCCTTAAGGTACCTTTCGATATGAACGGGTCACATATCATAGTGCAATTTTCATCCACAAAGGGTTAATCCCTAACTGATCCCTGATCTCACTAAATGATCTAAAAACATGACTTAGGTTCAAATACATCATAGACGCGAGGGGGGGGGGAGATATATGCAAAGATGAAATCACTGCCTCAGCAATTAGGTGGTGGCATGTAATAGGTGTGGGTGTCACCGGTTCAAGAAGCAGCACGTCTCTGGTTTGAATGCTGGTGAAAATACATCTTTCATTCTCCCTTTAAAACTGTAAAAGTTACAAAATCATTAGAGTTAATAGGCAAATCAGTCCTGTTACTTTGTTTTTCTCAACACCCCTACTACATTTCATTTCTCATTGCCAATTTCACATTGAGCACCCTAAGTACCTCTCAAACATGTATCACACAACAGTTATTATTAGAAACACAGCAACATTACTATCATGCCCCGGTAACAAAAAACCAGTCCTAACGCGACAAAATTATCTTATGGAAAATAAAATAATTACATCAATGCCAACTAGCCATGCAATGTGAAATTCTGAGAACCCAATCCTGCTGAGATGCGATGAAACCCATAGGTCTGGCAAACGAGCGCAATGTGTGGTATGGACAACCGAGCACAAACAATCAACACAAAATCAAGCCATTGAGCTCAAACCACAAGATGGATAACACTGCCAATTGGAAACTTAAGTTCGTCTTGGAATTCTAACGGCAACACAGATATGAAAGACAACCTGACCAATTGTAAAATTATATTGCATAAATGAGACCGCCAACAAGGCATGACCGATGAATGCTACACTAACAAGCACAGATCACGATGACACTAGGGTTGAACAAGACAAATGATTTGTAACACATGGAAACAATTGCAGGATTGATGAATCTTTGGCATTTCTATGCAACAACATCTTCCGGCCATGTCACAACACTTAATTGAATACAAAAGTGCAACAATGACCCCAAGTCCATTATTCCCTACTCAGGGCAAAATATAATTGCCCTACAATGATGATTTAAAATGCCGTTTAAAAACCATCTATAGACAACAATCAAGATTTCCTTTTGCCTCTAAGAGGTGGAGCATATTGAACTTAGGTCTGTGTTGCATTCCTGTATTCAATTCATTCGTGATTATATATTGGGCTGCAAAATCTGCAACTGTCTGACAACATTTTTTATTTGATGCCTGTGCTCAAAATTCTTCAAATAAAATCTTTATTTGACCAAAATCTTACATCATAACCCTACCATGCCTCCATCCAACAAAATCCACCAAGTAAAATCAAGAAAGTCCGAATACGTCGTAGACTAGGATGCATGGGCGTAAAAGTGGTTCCAAGGCAGGCCATACTCAGCGACTTGCCTAATATCCTACTACACATATAAGTCTGATATTATCTATAATCATTTATGTCTCTACCTCCCATGTATATTAAATTCTAACAAATACTCCCCTCCCTTCTCTACTTATTTCTTTTTATATTTCAAATATTCTGAAATCCATTCATGTTTTCCAAATTGAACAGGGCAGAGATTCCTGAACATCAGCAAAATGGCTGGTGTTACCAGCACGCCATCTACCAAGTTCCATCATGTATTGGATGAGTTTACCTGGCAAGCAACCAGCCAATCATCATGACAAGACAAATTGAATCGAGGTATGTCTACTCAAGAATCACTAGCCCAGCAGGAACACATTTTCAGGAGATTCTTTCAAACTTTCCTCTGCATCCCCATTTCAAGCAAGAAAAGTATCAACAGTAAATCATCTACAGCAGGATATGATTTTCATTAGAAATTTATTTGTGACTTTTTCTCGTAACAGGTTTAAGTAGAGTCATTTTGTACACTGTATTTCCATTGATTCCTCATGGAATTGCAGAGTTACAAACTACTGCCATAAACTTTTAGAGATTCATAATCCCTGCCCAATCTCCATTCACACAATAATTAGTTACTTGGGGAAGTGAAGGTCTTATATGGGAAATCATCAACCATGCAGTATCATGTAAGCCTCATTAGCTCAGCGCATGGATATGACACTGAGAAGGTGATAATTTCCCACTTCAGACTGACACTGAACCAAATAACAAATATTCCACTTAGTCAATCTTAGTTATCAAACTATTTATCTTTCTGTAATTTTTTCAGCTTTATTTCACAAAAATCAACCTCTTTTGATGAACGGTTTACTTAACATTTAATGCTGCGCATCCTTTTACATTGAAAATGCAACGTTCTGACGCACTCGGTAACAGGATATGATGCGTCTCGAAATATTTTGGATCGGTGTCTTTTCCAAATATGGTCATAAATTCTTTTGGTGGTATGAAAAAATAAAGAGTGCCATACCAGTTTGTTCATTTGTGAAAGATACCTAGGATGACAATGAATCATAATGCTGTTAAGATTAAAATTCAATCATGGATTCAATGAACTATTTAAACTCAAAATTGGTTTCAGTCTAGTAACTTGTGAACTTCCCAATGAAGTAAGGCAAAGTGTAAACTGAACCATATAAGCTTATGACGCCAAACCCAAATTCATTAGCACTTACACTTTAGGCCAAACTCAACTATAATCGCGAATCTTAATGCTGTTGAAGTTTACCACCTCTTTACAAACGAGCCCGATTTACATTCCATGATCTATTTTAGTATACATTCCATAATTTCTGTCATCTGGGTGGGAAGGAACAATCAAAGATGAATATTGTTTGACAACTAAATCACTGCTGGGATGATCAAGGTTTGAACCAACAACCTTAAGCCGTTACATAGTCCAATGGAAAAGCACTACACCACAAAACAATACATTGCAATAAAATAAACCACAGAAAAACTGATACATAAATGAAAACCACACCTTATTCATGTTGGCTACACAAACTTAAACCAGACTACATTGTACCCTCAATAAAAACACAGTATCCTTCCTGCCCATGCTCTGAACTTCAACCACATGATCACACCTTTAAACCTCAATTTTGCAATAACATGATGGAACAGAAATGGTGCACGTAGGCACCTTTTACAGTTGTCGAGCAATCTCATTTTTAATTTGATAATCTTTCTACAGACATTATATCATCCATGGGTATGCCTAATGTACACACCTTCAACATTGACAACAGGTATAACCAACGTGTGCATATCACCGACTTTGATGGTGAAATTGTAATTTAGTAAACTGATATCAAACTCAAATTTGCCTCTGAAAATTCAAAAACGCCCATAGAAATAACCACACTTTAATGCAAAATTTATTTATATGTGATACATTTTCAACCACTTTTTTTGATTGGGGAATAGCTGTTTTGAGGAATAATAATACCCAAGTCGTTTCTAAAATCTAATGTACATTCAGTAATAGCGATAAAAAAAACCGCCAGTCATCAGGTTTAACTGGGAAAATATTGTTACACAAACACGACAAGCCGAAAAATGAATTGCTCAAATTTTTTGATTCCGTTGACATGTGAATATGTTGCATTCAACCCCCCGGTGGGGGGGGGGCACCCAACTTTGGTTTTGGTAGGGGTGTGCGGCCCCGATTTCTGAAACCCTAGTCTAGCGAATGGCAGATTGACTCTGAAAAGGGGGTCTAGAGAACTGAAGGAACCAAAAAATGACCCTTCAGAACTAGTTTTTTGGGCAAAATTTGAGCTCTGGAAGCAAAAATTTTCAAAATTTTGCTTGAAATGGGGGTCTTGGGAACTAAATTTCAAAGAATGAGGCTAGGGAACTGAACATTTTTTAAAATAAGGCTTGCGAACTAAAGGTTGGGGTTGAAATGGGGGTCTAGTGAGCTGTAGACATGGCGTGAAAAGGGGTCTTGAGGGCCGCACATACCCGTATCACCTTTCTATGTCAGTTTCCCCTCCCCCCCCCCCCCCGGATTCAACCTTTTGTTACCATCCTATGGCAGCAATTATCAGATTCTTTCATTTTAAAAGAGAGGCAAAAACTCAATTGCAGCAACGGTACGAGTCCCTTAATCTTCGAAAATAGCATTAATCGGAGAAGTCTCGTTATATTACAGATTACCTCCGCAACAAAATCTAATTGCAATTTGTTAAATGTGACCAAATTACAGTTTTGTAATAAATCAATGATGAGTTTATTGAATTATATGTAATTAAAACACAAATGCTCACTGTCATAGACAATAGGTGCACCAAACCATGAAATCCCAAAGTAGGTTTATCGTGTTATGTAGCACGTAGCTGTCTAGACAGAAATACTCAGCTCATGCACAAAATTTCCAACTCCCGTCTCCAGATGGCACAATTGGGAGAAAAAAACTTGTTGCTATCAGCTGCTTACCGGAACCAAGCCCTACTGATCAATGCGCAGTATTGGTGGAATTGCAATAACCGTTTCGTTGCCATCAATTTTCAGATCTTTATTTCAACCATCAGTACGGTAGCGGATGATGATATCTATTGGTTACAGCACAATACTGTACAGAAAGGCTCAAAACATAATGATCGCACCATGCTATAAAGTATTCAACCAAATCTAGATAAGAATATTCCCACTGTCCTGAATGTTTTGAGCTATTTGATACGGTAATGAGCAAAAGCTCATCTATATGAAATAAGTTCTAATTAAGTCCACATAGATTACGGGACACTTAAAGCCATCTCCTTGAATACTGAAATCTATTCAAACTATATTGAGCAACTGAATTGAGTGCAATTATAAATATATACAACTATTAATTAATAAAACCTATGAAAATACAGTGGTACAGAGTCATCGTTCAAATCAAACAATCAGGCGTAAAATCAAACCTAAATTTCAAAAACTTTGAAAAAATTACCAACAAACGAATGAAGTGTGTGCACCCTACCTCAAAATATGTCACCTACAATGTTGCGATATTTCCTCCAACATGCTATATTTATCTCTTCATCAACCGTTTTGGATATCCATATATTTATAAATTATCAGGATCTTTTAGAATTAAAAGTACAAAAAGCCGATTTCATACACGACGTAAATGCACCGTGCATGTAGATGTTTAGAGTTTGCCGATATAGATAAATATCAAAATGCAATGTCACCAAAATGGGTTAACACAAACTCAGTTGAGAAAAGCATTTTGTTTCCACTGTTGGCTGCTGCCGATATCCATTTGTTAATTCAGTAGTGATGGTTGTGTGCGATGAAAATAATTGGAAACACATTAAAGATGGATGCGTTAAACAATTATCATATTTAGGGAAACCACAAAAAAGTTGATAATATGTGCATAACATAAACGTTCTGTTAGTAAATTGATATTTCGAATTTAAAAATGAGCAAACTCTACGCCAATCTAATTTGTCACAATTGCGCGTTACAAAAATAGAAGCATAACTACTCAATTAGCAAATCTTGAATTGGAAGCAGAAACCGAGACTGGCATTTGATCAGGAGATGCCACAGACAGTGTATATTGAACAAACAATTACTCCAGCATTCACAAATGACATTCATGTTTACACTTGGGCTGCAACATGGTTTCAGTCCAGACATGTATAGAAAGATACTGGTTTTTGGAACTGGTTCAAACAAAAACATGATTCTGAAATAATACTTTTTATGGCAATGAATTTGTTACATAAATGTTATCCAAGCCAAGGTTCAAAGAACTTTTAGTCTACGAGCAAGGGGTATGATATGGTATGCATATTTTCTATGTTGATTACATCATTTCTGTTTCAAGTTTTCTTCTTTAAAGTGTTTTTTCACAGAAGTAGTTGCTTGCGTTTGCTGGATTACGTTTTTTTCATAAATAGTTTTAAAAAATAAAAATCTTTCCAACGCAACCGTTTGGCGTACGCAATTTTCAATGCATATTGAAAGCACGCTTTACTAACGCGTTTGGTTAATCACGCACCGCATTGCTGCGTAATATATACAAGGACAATCATGCAGGTACAGATGTGCAATGAAAGTAATACAATATTTAAAATGTCAGTTTTTGTCATTTTTCTTGAAGAGCAACAGGGTAACCGTATTGTTTTATTTCAGCATTTAAAAGTACGCAAAGAATGCTTAAACATTGTGCAAAAAAATCAATGGAACATTTATTACATTACAAGCACATAATGATCAACTTTTTTTAGCTTTCCCTAATAGACTTTGTGTGGTAAATCAGGTGAATTTTAAGGCAAATATGACAAGGTTTAAGATCTGACCCCGATTTGACTGCCAAAAGTGAAAAAAATACAGATGCTTGAAATAAAGAATAATACATGTTTTTAGGGTAAAATTTTGTGTAGAATTCAAATATGAAATAAAAAATGCAGAGCCATGCACTTGAAATTTTGTCCCATTGACTAATACAGGGCCGAGATTGACGAAAAAGTGGAAAATTGGGCAAAATCCATTTGTTAACAAAATTCAAACTTTTATATAAAGTATGTTATCAAAACAATATTCAATACACTTATGGGCCACTACACTGGGCATAAGCCTATAGTTTTGTAGGGCCATATCTGTTAAAATAAAAAAGTTTGAATTTTTATAACAAATCGCCGGATTTTTTTCACACTTAGGGGTGGGGGTAACATTTTTGCATTTATTTTCACTTTTCAAGTACATTATGAAATAAAGCATGTTATACTTACATGTTTTCAAACAAAATGAGGGGTAAACCATCTTTGTAGACCCATCCTATCAAATTTTATGAGGGATCAAACACAAATTTTTCGCAAAATAGCTGTATTTTGGCACCCTTTTGTCACGCGACATGCCGATTTTAAACAACTAGCACGAGTAAATCATCCAGCTGATTAGGATAAAACGTGTTTTTTGAGCCTATTAGATCGCAGTCTGACTAAAAACAAGTATAAATGGATGATATTACTGTATTTTGTCACTTTAGAGGGCAATTTATAAAAAAAACATTAAAATTTTTGTCACCGAAAAATGCCTATTTTCGGGTAAAAATGGGCATAAATTGTAAAATTTCACAAAAACGACACATTATTCATTTTTTTTGGTCATAAAATTAGAAACTACAGATATTTTTACCCTAGAAATGACATATTTCCATAAAATTAACTGATTTTTTTAACCCCTAAATATTTTTTTCACACTTTTGGCAGTGAAATCGGGGTCAGATTTTGAACCTTGTCATATGTACTTTTTTGAAATGTCTGTATATCTCTAAAATGAGCAGAGTGACATGTAATTTTTATTTATTTTAGATTCGTTATCAGCACAAATAAATCTACCAAATATTTTTTTTTTTAAATTAAATAGCGATTTTGCTTATGCGTGAAAACTCCTATAACAGTTGTGGAATACTACACAACAACCTGTGTTGCCGGGTGAGAGGATGCATGTAGCTCTCGGAATTTACATCTGCCAATCATCAATTTTGAGTTTAATTCCCAACACTAGTTTTAAAAGTTATAAATTAATGAAGAATCAGCAATCAGCATAATGGGTAATTATCATCAAAATGTCAATTTTCTTAACATTTCACATACAACTCTGGCAGAGACAGAATGTACTCCCAACGCACTTCCGGCCAATCAGGGCATTATATGTGTAGGCGTTATTAATGAGTGCAATAGATACACTGCCTACACAGGATACTATAAGAAACTGCATTTTGAATGTTTTTACTCTTGATACTATTCAAATCCCAAGATCAGGGCTTCTCAATTAAATTTGTTGGCGGGCCATTAGGACAAACGCCAGTTCAAAAATATATCTTTGAGGGCCAAATCTAGACCCTTTTCAATGCTTTTCCTATATACTTCTGTATTCCAGAGCCAATCGAAGGGCCAAATAAAAGTAGTCCGCGGGCCGGATTTGGCCCGCGGGCCGCTATTTGAGAAGGCCTGCCCAAGATATTCATGGTTAGACTCCTGTTTCTTGGTCACCAGCTCAAAGGCCTGATCAGAATTCATCCACTCCGCATGTAATGTAGCCAATCAGAACACAAGATTATAAAGTATGTGGAATGGATTGAAAATTCACAATACACTCTGCCTGTTGCGTTCCGGTTTGAGTGACAGGCATTTAGTGTACAGTAAGAATAATACATTGATTTTGTCAGGTGATGATAATTTAGTTTAGCCCAGTTTTAAATGTTGATGGCCATATGAAAACCTAATTTCTTCTCACAAAAGATACAGTATTATCTTTCTGTCATTTATGCATTAGGTTAATAAATAAGCATTACACTATGAGAAATTTCAAAAGTCACCCATCTATTTACCCTTTTCAAAAAAGGGGGACCTATCCATGTACCTAGCAAATCTCTCAAATTTTGTGTCAAATTCATTGAAATATTTAATTAGTTTACAAAAATGTGCAATTTGGCACATTTTCTCCACAAGGTTTGTGGAGAAATGTCCACATCTGTGCCACTTAGTGTAAATTTCAGACAAAATTGAATAGAAACCCATCAAAATACCCAATTTTGCAAAGAAAAGGTCAAACTGAATTGAGCCTAGCTTATATACCAGAAAGCTCATTTCCCT
>JXSR01S037079.1:3474-13952 GCA_000969725.1 Ophiothrix spiculata | reverse complement strand
TTTTTTGGCCATAAAGGAGCATGGTTTGATTGTATCAACTTTTTTTTAAACTTTTTGAGAATTTGGTACCAAAATGTTGCTAACATTTTTCCCTTGTGAAATTTCATGGCTGAGTTACGGTATGTTCAGTTTTAAAGATGAAAATGTGTCTAATTATGGAAACCATAATTAAATTTCACACAGTAATTAATAGGTAGCTCTGAAATACAAAATTGTCCATAAAATAAAAACGGTTTGACTGAATCAGCTAAAATTTGAAATTTAGCCCTCTTACATGATCATCTTTATATGACAGTGAAACCTAAATTATGAAATATCGGACCAAGCTCCTTTAACAATGGCAAAATAATTATCATATACATATTTACATTGGCAAATAAATGATCATACATATTTAATTTGGTTATTTGCATTTTCTTAGAGCTGCTGTACTCGGAATGAGAGCTATTGGCAAGGGGCATGCTGCAGCCGTGACACTGAGTGCCTACCTTGGAATATCACCACCCGTTAACCATCATGCGTGGGCACAACACACCGCAACGATGGCAGAGAATGTAAGTACATAAATGCAGGTGTATAACTCGTTTTTGAAAACAAGTGGACTTAGGTCAGTCTTGCATTCTTGTATTCAAATATTATGAGGAAAGAAAGCTACATGTGATGGATTTAAGACTGTTAAAATTTTCCCTTTTTTTTTTGTAGGGGGCGCCTGAATGTAATTGTTATGTTTATTATATAAGACAATACCATCATAGTAATGTACAACATTTTTTAAAGGGTATTAACCCATTATTTTCTGAAATATTTAATGCTTTGTAATTCAACAACTAATAAGTAAATCCAGCATCTGATAAGTAAACATTGCCAAAAATAGGCCCAAAATTGACCAAAATGATTTTTTATCATTTTGGCCAATATTAGGCCTATTTTTGGCAATATCTCAAAGAGTAAGTCAAAATGGAAATTTATATAGCACAAGTATGATCCGTCAAAGAAGCCGCTCGCTGCACCTAAGAGACAAATGGTAAATATTAACAAGGAAATACAATGAATTATTATGAAATTACTTATATTTTCCAGCTATACAACCTGTCAGATTCAATTCGCATCGACACTGCGAGACGGCTAAAAAGGAAACTAATATGTTCGGACCAAGTCCCTGGATTTGACCCTGACAGTGGAGAAAGGCTCACAGATTCAGAAATTGATGAAATAACAGTGGACGTTGCAGTCAGCTTGGACGGTAGCTGGAAAAACCGTGGGCTGACATCTAACCACTGTGTGGTGACAGCGATAGCTAGTGACACGGGGGATATTCTGGACATTGAATATTTATGCAATTATTGCAGGTATGTTTTTATGCTATTTTAATTTATTGATTGTAAAAGAAATTTTGCTGCTTTGATATTACACTGTATACTTTTAAAAATATGTCAAAAGCACAATGCAATACTAATTAAATTACAGTACCTCGTACTGAGGTTGGTTTCAAGGGGGTCAATTTGTGATCTAAATGGAATATTTAAAATTTCAATGGTCTGTCTGTATTGGTATGAAATGAATTTTAAATAGCTCCAAATATGACCTGTAGCAAGTGCTAAACATGCTAAAAATAATATTCAGGTATTGAGTTATGACCCCCCCACCCCCACCCCAACATTGGTCCGAGTAGGCCCACGTCATACTGTGATTTTCGGTTATTTTTGAGACTTCATATCATTTTAATGGAACATCCGATGGCCGTGCATGATGATTGCATTTTTGGAATCTGCATAGAAGGTTCTATAACTTAAGGATATCAATTTAGAAGGGTTGTAGGGTATATAGTTTTTAAATTATGGTACTTAGAAAATTGAAGAAGTGCTCGCCACATCATTTTATCTTAGTTCTTTGCATATTATCATTAACGCAGGGCATGCGGTTCCCAAGATTTGCTCCGGACAAAATTTGTGGATGCCGGACGCCGGACAGAAAATTGGAATGCTGTCTCTTCCTGAAAATTTTTAGGCTAGACAAAAACTGTTTAAATACGTGTCCCTTTAACTTCCAGTGAGTTACTGCTTGTTTTATATCACACAAGTGAATTTTGAATCTAACTGGGATTGACATGTCAGTGGAATCGCCAAGTAATTGAAAATATTGTTCAAGTGTTTTAAATTTGATCCCAATACCAGAATAAAAATGGCACAGGGCAATTGCCTCATGAATAAAAATCTTTAAAGGTCCATGGTCCGATTTTTCAAATTCTAGGTTTCGCTGTCACATGAAAGATCGCCACTTAAGTCGTCTATGTTTTAATTTCAAATTTTAATTTCAGTACAACCGTTTTGATTTTTTATGAGCAATTTTGTATTCGCGAATTGCCATTAGCCTATTCTTTACTGTGTAAATAATATTATGGTTACCATTTTATTAATAATTTTTACACATTTTCACTTATATCTCCAAAACACGACATGTTTCAGCTGTAAAATTTCACATGGGTATTGAGAAAAATATGAGGAATATGTTGGTACCGAAATCTCAGAAAGTTTGAAAAAATGTTGACCCAATCCGACAGGGCTCCTTTAATAGACATAGTAAAACAAACTCATACATGTAGTCAGTAGCGTAACAGGCGGGGGGTCAAGGGGGGCAGACCGCCCCCTCTGACGACTTTGACCGGGATGAAAATGACGGAAAATCTTGCTTAATCAGCCGGTTTTTACCCTCTCAGCGGGAAACTCCAGCCCCGGGACTCCAGCCTTAGACTGGGAAAATAAAGCTCAAACCGGGCTGTTGACCCCCCTGACAAGCGACCTCTGTTACGCGCCTGCATGTAGTAGCCTTATATCAAATTAAAAAATTACATGTTTATTGTTACAGAGAATGCAAAAAGCATGAAGAGGACCACTATGATGACAAGGTACAATTTGTAGCTGAGCATTTTCCCACCTGCTCAAAGAACTGGGAGGGTTCATCACAGAGTATGGAGCCTGAAGGTGTTAGGAGAATTTATGAGAGGTAAGTAACTTAACACAAAATATATCCCAGCAGCGGCTCCTTTGATCTTTTCCAAATATGGTCATAAATTCTCTTTGTGGTATGATGATATTATAATGAGTGACAACTCGGTCAGAGAATAGGGGATCATTGGGTTCGGGAGCAGTGAAAAAAATAGGGTCTATCAACAAGAGCATGACGTGTACAAATGTTTAAGGGAGTGTTCCCCCCCCCCCCTCTCTGCAAAAGTCCATAAGTACTTAAAAGTAGGCTGGAAATAAATAAACCCGGGGGGCGGGGTACTCCACTTTGGTCTGAACAGGGTGTGCGGCTCGGACCATGGAACCATACCCAAAGTAATTTTTGAGAAAAGTGCACCCATGTTTATGGATTTTGCTCCAAAAATAGGCTGATATTTCAAAATTTTCTGGGCTTGAGAATTTTCACCTTTTTAGCATATTTTCTTGAAAATGTGATCCATGTTTACGGGTTCTGGTGCTAAAAATGGGACCCATGTTTAGGGATTTTTTGTGAAAAAGCGACCCATTCCAGTGGCACATCCCCATATACCTTAATATGTGAGTACCAGCCCCATCCCACCCCCGGTAGCTAGGTAAACAAAAAATTAAAGGTTTTTTTTTTATAATTATGAAATATATTTCATTTTGAAGAGCTAATTGAAAGAAATTTAATAAGCCATAAATGAGCTCTTTGAGACTTGTGGTTGCAGAGATACATCAATTTTATTGCTGGAATTTTTGGGCCCTATAACAACAGAAAAACTGTGCATGAAGAGGGTAATTAAGTCAAATTTCATGAAAAGTTAAGGCTTTCAGTCAAAATCTAAATGGATCCAAGTAAATACTATAGATTGAGAAAATTAAAAATGATTTCTTTTTTAAGATTTAATGATACAGTTTTACATAATGAGGGGGAATATTTTGCAAGTGAACTATATGGGTATGTGCATATTTTCGAGTTCCATCAGTCTAGTAATCGTACACAATGTTTATCTGTTTGAATGCCACATGCATGTGTCGTGCAGGCTGACATCTTGAAATCTCAATAATCTGAAACTTGACGACCGCACAACAGTTATACAACTTGTAGCACATGAAACTGTTTTTACAGGTTCGTGACCGCTTTTCAAGTTTCTTCTTTTTGCTTGAAGATCGAGTTGAGTGTTGCCAGTGTATTGTTACGGTTCGCAATCGTGACCCATTATTGATCTTCGGAAATTCACCCTGCCGATATCAAATAAAAAAAATGAAATGCGCAAATAATGACGCCAAAACGAAATGCGCGCGGCGCACAGGAAACAAACTTGTTTTTGCCTAAAGGGTGTTGTTTTTGATTGAATTCTCCACAAAACGCTTGAAAAACTACTGAAATTTGTTTTTTCTTTTTTTGCTTCAAGTTGTGACTTTATCTGAAAAGAATGGTCAAATCTTTCAAGTTTCTTTTATTCAAAGCTGGGACTACACATTTGTAGTCCCAGTTCAAAGTTACAGTTGCATTATTAAATTTACTATGATTCTTCACATGAATAACTTGCATGAATCTTTCCTTTGCCAACAGATCAAATGAAGTTAATCTTCGGTATTCTACTTTCATTGGAGATGGGGATGCTAAGTCCTACAAAATTGTTAAAGACATGGAGCCATATGGTCCAGATAATCCAGTGGTCAAAGAAGAATGCATAGGCCACATCAGAAAACGGATGGGCACAAGATTACGGCGAATCAAGGAACGTATGGCAGGTAAGTTACCTTCAAATCAATCAAATCATCAAATCTTTATTTCAATATCAAAATCACACATACATTTATAAACACAGACAGTAAGACAAACTGATATTGAGGACCCCATCGAAGGGTCAGAAAGACCTGAGGTGATGATGCCCTTTAAACAAAATAAAGTTACAGAGAGTAGGCCTAAAGAAAAGAACAACAAAAAACAAGAACAATGCTCCGTTATACTATTATGATTCAATTATAACTTGCCAACCTTTTACTCCCGGGCTATTTTACGTGTCTTGGTACATTCCAGTATAGCAGTAACCCGGTGACAATGACTTGAATCGCCGCACCAAAAACCTACGAGTGCCACCGAGCACCTTGGAAGTAGGAGTCTTTCAGATAAATTTGGTAAAAAAATGTGTCTTTCAGCATGTTTAGTGGCAAAGTCTCTCAAAATGGATGTTTTGAGGGTAAAGTTCACCAAAAAGTATGGTATAAATTGTTTGTTTGAGATTTTAGGGACTTAGGCTGAAATCCAAAGGGGGTAAATCCTAAACCCCACCCCTTCAAAAGTTTTGATTTGCGCACCACATATGCGAAAATTGGTCCGATCGGCCATTTAATTAATGAATGCGATGCGTTTTAAGATGGCGCTCTTACATGTAAACCTATGGAATCTGAGAGATAAACATGGCCATATCTCGTAAACGAAGCATAATTTTATTTGGATTATTTTTCAAAAACCGCATGCCCTGCGTAAATGATATTTGGTGACTGGGTAGACCCGGAGCCGAACTGGATCCAGCGCAAAATTTCAGCGCAAAATATTCTAATTAAGTACCTAATTTGCATAATTTATGCATAAAATGGTTTAAATGGCATATTTTACAAACCGTGCATCCTACATTCATGAAATTTGGTGGGTAGGCAAGGATAGAGCTGCGCTTGTGCCAGCTGCAATTTGAGTGCAAAATATGCTAATTAAGTATCTAATTTGCATAATTTATGCATAAAATGTTGCTTATATTTCAACTTTGTCCGATTTCAAAGGTTAAGGTGTCAAATTGTTGGTCATGGACCAGCGATCAAAAGTGTCAATGGTTACCCCATCATTCGACCTTTCCCTGGGGGTCAAAGCAACAATTTTGGCACAAAATATGCTAATTAAGTACCTAATTTGCATAATTTATGCATAAAATGGCATATTTTACAAACCGTGCACCATACATTCATGAAATTTGGTGGGTAGGTGAGGATAGAGCTGCGCTTGTGCCAGCTGCAATTTGATCGCAAAATATGCTAATTAAGTTTTTAATTTGCATAATTTATGCATACAATGTTGCTATTTTTCAACTTTGTCCGATTCAAAGGTTAAGGTCTCAAAATGTTCGTCTTGGACCAGCGATCAAAAGTGTCAACGGTGACCCCATCGTCCTACCTTAAACTGGTGGTTAAAGGTCAAAAGAAAGGTCCAATTTTCAACTTTTCCAATTTTAAAGATTTTGGTCAAAGGTCAAAAGAAAGGTCAAATTCTCAACTCAGTCAGATTACAAAGGTGGAAGGTGGAGGCATCTTGATCAACACTCTGTGTCGAGAACCGCGCGGCCCGAGAACCGCTTATTCTAGTTGGAATATAAAAACAAATGCCTAGAAAAGTATATTCATGTTTCTGCCAACGGTTGAGTTTTAAAGTGGTCCCTTTGTGAAATTATTTTCCTCTGTATGCTTGTTTTCATTATGCACAGGTCAAAAGCTAGATGATGGTAAGGGCCTTGGAGGAGCTGGCAGACTCACCATAGACAGAATTGATTCGTTCCAATATT
The DNA here is from genome assembly GCA_000969725.1 of Ophiothrix spiculata. Classification (NCBI taxonomy): domain Eukaryota; kingdom Metazoa; phylum Echinodermata; class Ophiuroidea; order Amphilepidida; family Ophiotrichidae; genus Ophiothrix; species Ophiothrix spiculata. The sequence continues at coordinate 7,408 of JXSR01S037079.1, read as the reverse complement.
TTTATGGGGAAGCTCTTCTTTTCAATAAGGGGGACCCAAGTGCCGCGTCGAAGGAGGTTATGGCTAGCTTAAATCACTACAGCCAGGGGGCTAACCATGAAATGTGCCCAGATCGATGGTGTAAGAGGAAAGGAGGTAGTGATTGCCCACCCATCAAAAATCCATTGTCCTCTGCTGTGGTGAAAGTTATTGAGCCCTTGTTTAAGGTAGGTATTATGACAATGCTGGTGTCACCCATAGAACGGGAGTCCGGGTCTAATTAAACTTAGACTTGAGTGGTGTACGTTTATAATAAGGGATGAAGCCCTAAGAATGCATGTTTTGGGGTTAAGGAGCAGGGAGTCACTACATTTGAAATTTGAAACAAGGGCAGTATTAATTTCATATCAGATTCTTTTTGAAGGAAAACCAAGTTTGCTATGGGTAATTAAGATCAGTCATAAATGCAATACTTATTTCTAAAGCCTGCTCTCAACCCCAATCCCACATTCCCATAATGAAACAACACATCTTATTTAAAGTTGCAATTCATGATTATGATGCGACGAGCCCTCCCCCCCCCCCTCTCTTTTCTAGCTAAATAAAAAGAACAGTACAGTACATGTACGCTGAAAATTTTACTCGATTCTGACCATTCGTTTCAAAATTACAGGGTTTTCAGCATTTCAAAAATCCCCATAGGCTACTGTGTTGTAATTCACAAAATCACAAATTTTATCACTTATCTCAAAAATGAAAGCTCATTTGAAAGAATGGCTTGGGGATTGTAACATGTACCAGTAAGGATTCTTTCTAGCTAGAAAACTCAGTTTTTATAGAGGTGACCTTGAGGATGAATAGTGCATCATGAATTGCCCCTTTAATGGAAATTGCTCAAAAAACTACCCCATTTGATTATGGATATAACGAATAGCATGAAGAATAAAATACACAAGGAATAGACAACAGACGTTTGGTTTTTAAATTTTAGTTTCATCACAAAAAAAATATCAAACATTTATTCATGAAGCATTTTTAATCAAATTTTAAGTTTCATAAAGATACTTTAAATACTGTACATTTTGTAAACTTAACACACATCTGTAAAGTTTGCGATCACTAACAAAAAGTATGGCATATAATGAAAACTGTCATTTCAACACGTTAAAACTATTTGTTTACAGAAGTATGATTTCCGAGTAAGTGCAATGGGGCATGAATAGATTAATTATATGTGTCTGTTCTTCAAAACTCAACCGGCGGTTGGCTGCCGGTTCTGGGCTGTTCAACCGTAATAAACAATAGCTAACGGCTCCAAACCACAAAACAAGATGGTTCGCGAACCAGTAGTCTCGCCTGCGTATCGACCGCCTACTGAATTGACCGCCGCCTTAATCATTCGGTTGTGGGGTGAAATAGGATAGGAGTAGGGTATGCGTATTGATCTAAGTCAGGGGTTAATGAGATATGACCTTGACCTCAAAATGACCTTGGATGACCTCAGGTCAACTTTTTGAACAATTTTGACCCCAGATGACTTTTTGACCTTGACTGTCCTTTACGTTGGGTCAAGTACTTTCTATGGTCCAAGTTTAATACAAGTGGGGTCAGGGGTTAATGAGTTATGAGCTTGACCTCAAAATGACCTCTGATGACCTCAGGCCAACTTTTTGAACAATTTTAAAAATTTGACCTCAGATGACCTTTTGACCTTGACCTTGGGTCAAGTACTTTCTATGGTCTAAGTTTAATCCGTGTGGGGTTAGGGGTTAATGAGTTATGAGCTTGACCTCAAAATGACCTCTGATGACCTCAGGCCAACTTTTTGAACAATTTTAAAAATTTGACCTCAAATGACCTTTTGACCTTGAATGACCTTTACTGCACCTCCCCCCCCCCCCAAAAAAAAAGGCGCAGCGCGTGTGCTAATCCCGAACCCCTTCATGTCACCAAGTTTCATTACCATAGCCCTTATGGTTTAGGAGATATACTTAAAATACCAAATCACGCATAAATTTAATATGCAAATTAGGTACTTAATATGCATAGTTTGCGTTCAAATTGTACGCAGCGCCAGTTCAGCACCAACCCTACCCACTCACCAAATATCATCAACATAGGGCATACGGTTTTCGAGATTTGCTCCGGACAAGAAATGCGGACGGCGGACAGTTTTAAGGAATGGAATGTCTCTTCTGAAAAAATTTTCAGGCGAGACAAAAACCTGCAGATAACAGCCGGTAATTTTGAAGCCATCCCATATATATTGTATCATTAGACCAGAATTAACTGTTTAATTTTAATTAATTAAACTCAACATTCATTATATTATCTCTGCCCAACCCCTATTCCCTCAAAATGCTTGACTAATGATATGCTTTACTTCTATTTTACAGGAATTGGCAAGCATTGATTTACTCAAGCACTGCAGCCAATGCATGAACCAAAATGCAAATGAATCGCTGCATTCCTTAATTTGGAAGCTAGCCCCTAAGGAAGAGTACAGCTCATCAGACCAAATTAAACTCGCCGTTGAAATGGCCCGACTCTTCTATAACCAGGGTCGGGCCACATCCAACTCTATGATATTTGACTTGTTCGGTCTACCATTCACAACAGGCGCATCGAGAGCTTTCAGCAAAATTGACCAAGTAAGGGTACAGAAGAGCATCTATCAAGCAGCAGAAGAAGTGAAGAAGAGGAAATACACACTCAAAAAGGCAAGACGACGCCTTGGATTCAAGCCAGACAGAGATCATTATAAGACAGATCAATACATCTCTGGTAGTGCTGAGCCATCTAGAAAACGAGCAAGCCCTTGTTGCACAAAGTGCAAGCAGCCAATGAAAGGACACTCTAGAGAGTCTTGCACACAGTAAGTATTAGGGATGATTCTTCATAACCTCATAGACCATTCCTGTAATAAGCATATTATTGGTTTTACTCGAAAATTATTTTGATTACTCGCCCTCACCGTCAGGTTCGTTTTTTTACAAATTTTGTGGCCTTATCACTCTTAAACAGAATGATTTAGAGCTTCTATTCTACCTGAATTGTGTTGTATGGCCAGCAGAGAGTACAAGAAAAGCAAAAACAACAGAAAATTTGAACCATCCTTGATTTTATAGGTCCCCCAACATGGGTCCAGATTCAAATGGGCCCAAATACGACCAACTTCAGGATGCCGCTGCGTGAAAAGTATACCTAGTTTAGCCTTCTAGTCTTTCGTGTATGACAGGTTACTTAGTATGTATTAATGGGAGCAAAAGACATTTTTGTATTTCTGATGTTCAAAATTTGTCATTTTTTGAGGCGCAATTGGCCAAATTACAATATTTTTGTACACAATTACATTGAAAATGCCATTATTTCAGTTACGAAATAATTAAGGAAAACATCAGAAATACAAAAGAGTTCTTTGCTTTAGTTAATCTATGGTATCTAAACTTTCATATGCAACTAGAAATTCATACTAGGTGTACTTTTTACGCAGCAGCTCCCCTAATTTGGTCATTTTCTAGCCTATTTTAATCTAGACTTATGTTGGGGGACCTATATTAATCAAATATATAGTTTTGTTGTTTTTGCCTTTTTTGTACTCCCTGTTGGCCAGATAATAACAAATTTGGTAACACAAAAGCTTTTAAACATTTTGTTTAGGAGTGGTGGGGCCAACAAATTTGTGGAAAAAATGTCTGACGGTGCCTCAGCAGAGGTCAGATCAGACAAATAAAAAAAATATATAAAAATAGATCTCACATTCGCATTTTGTCAAAAATCTAAGTCAATTTAGAATTGTTGTGATCTTTTTTTCAAAAATCAAGGAATGGTCTATTTGCTATTACAATGGAGAATTACACCAAAAAGATCATCACATTTAGAGAAGATAATGACAAAGCTTCTGCAAATTCTCTCTAGGGTGAACTTCAGAGCGGTGTTTCCGTAACCTGACCAC
>JXSR01S037064.1:4874-16102 GCA_000969725.1 Ophiothrix spiculata | reverse complement strand
CAGGTCAAAGGTCATTTGAGCATTAGGGGATGCAGAATTCCACTCTAGTATCAACACAGCCCTCATTTACTTTGAGACTTATGATTATGAAGTTAATAGTTGAGCATTTCATGATGTGAGTGCAATGGGAACAAATTGATGCAAACTCACACAATTTTGATGCGTCCAAAACATAACTTTAAGAGCTGAATGAATTGAATACCAATAAGTACAAACAAGGCTCTCAAAACATGAGTTACAGGTAGGCTCTGAAAATCACATTCTCCCTAAACTTTGAAAGTCTTAAATGTTTACCTGTGCATGTTGTTCCGTCACCATAGTAACCACTTGGGCAAAGACAAGTATAGCCGCCAGCAAAGTTGATACACGTTGCTATGTTTGCACATGGGTAGTCTAAGCACTCGTTGATATCTGGATAATAAAAAAACAAAATTGGCTTGGTTAGAACTGAATTTGTACTACTATTAAAAATGACAATGAAAAAAATCAATGACTATCCAGGACTTGAACTTTGAACCTTGGTACTACTAGCATTTGTTAGCAATATTTGCAAGGTTGTATTGGGTAAATGAAGCCATTAACTGTAGGCCTACCCCAAATTTGCGATATAATTCCGAAATTATATTCGAAGGGTTATATTTTTTAAATTATCGGAATTTTGACATCACTTGAATATTTTTAATATCTTGTTAAAAGCAAACAAACATTGATTTTGATACATTGAAATATAATGACTATGAAACTGATTATATATAATCTGATTCTCAAAAACTAAATTTGACACACTGTTTTACAACTTTGGTGTTATATATAAATACGCACTGCAATTTTTTGAAAAACACAACTAGCAGATGTCACTATTAACATAAAATTCAAGATCCGTAGACATGCAATTAATATATAATTGAAGAACTGATACAATAGCATTAAACATAGAAATATCCAACCTTGGGCCTTTTCCATGCCAACTCTTTGTCTTTGGAAAAATTCCGGGGGGGGGGGGGGACTCACAAATTTGGTTTATACGGGGATGTGCCGCTAGAATGGGTCGCTTTTTCACAAAAAATCCCTAAACATGGGTCCCATTTTTTAGCACCAACATCCCTAAACATGGGTCAAATCTTCCAAGAAAATACGCTAAAATGGTACAAAAAAGTGTTAATTTTCTGGGCTCGCGATTTTGAAAAATCAGCCCATTTTTGGAGCAAAATCCCTAAACATGGGTGTACTTTTACTCAAAAATTACCCTTAAAGATGGGTATGGGTTCAAAGGTCCCAGCCGCACACCCCCGTCCAGACCAAAGTTGAGTACCCCCCCCCCCTCCCCCCAGGGAAAAAATAAGCATTGTCGCTTCATTCTAAGCTGAAAACATGCACACTTACCCATACACAGAGGAATCCTTCTCATAACCACTCTGACATGGACAGGTAAAGGAGCCGTAGTTATTGGTACATGTAGCATTGTTGTCGCAGGTATCTGTGCCTTCTAGACATTCATCAACATCTGGAACAAGGCAAAGAAAAAGGTTTGATTGGTTGTGTGCTTGACATTTTGTCAGTTAAAAACTGAATATATATTTTAATTTTACTCATATGAAAAATAAAGGTATGATTGCTTGCTTGTGAAGACTTGATTGATTGATTGATGAACCAATTGAATAGACTATTAAGCCATATTTGGTCTCATTAGGAAGACTTTAAAACTTTGCAAATAGAAGTGAAATCAAAAATTTATGCGTTCATTTATTCATTTCATTGAAAGCTGCAAAAGAACAATACAAGATAAGATTCAATTATTTCAAATTCCATTCAGATAGGAACATTTTGGAACAAGACAGGACTCAATACAAAAGAAGGATAATGTGAACAAATGACATTGAATCAAGTATGAATAATAATGTGTCAAAATGAACTAATAGAAATTAAGAAAATGTATTTAAAGGCTCAGAACTGCAAGTGAATCTTCAGGAGTCTTTGCCCTATACGTACCATCACATCCTTTGCTGTCGATAGCCAATTCATAGCCAGATCCACATGAGCATACGTAACTGCCCAGGTTGTTGGTACATGTCTGGTTGCAGTCATTGGCAACAGCATCGGCACACTCGTCAAAATCTGGATGAAGAAAAGAAAACAATGGTAAAAACAGGATAGTCTCAGTGTGTAGTCCTACTATATATGCATTTTTTATGAATATATTTAATAGTTGTGGGTTGGTATTCCACATATAATTTTCTTGATGTACACATCTTTAGAATAGAGTTTTTTCATAGCAGCACTCCAAAAATGATTACAATACTTTGATAATATATATCAATGGTTATATATAGAGAACAAACTTGGTTGGAACATTGCACACTAAAAACGACTAGGACCCAGAATTCATTTTACAAATTTGACGGGGAAAGCATTGCTCTACTTACCATAACATGAGAATCCATCGCCCAGCAATCCTGAGGGACAGTCTCCACAAGTGGCGTTGACCTCTGGTGGGGCTTGGTCGATACATTGTACACCAGGATAACATGGGTTTTCAACACAGCTGTCCAGATCAATGGAGCAATTATCGCCAGTCCAACCTGCTGTACATATGCATGTGGCAACCTGCAAACAAAGGCAAATACTTTTGCCATTATTTCTATGAATTTTAATCCCGAGTTTCATTTCCCTTTGTTACCTAGTATCTATCTCTAGCTCTGTACCATGTCTTATATGTTGATCTACGAACAAATTATCTCAATTAACTCGTGATGTGAGTGCAAGAAAGTCGTATCTGCAATTTGCATTGGACTGTATGAAGTCCAGTCTTGGCAGCATTTTCTGTCATTTTTTACCCAAGAGTAATTCACCCTTCAGGTCAAATGTTAAAGGGTGAACATTGAAATTTAGAGGGTGAAATGTAAAATTTTAAGAGTAAAGTTCTCAGATGACATTTATTTCACATATTGTCCCGTGTTCCTTTCATAGGTCCGATATAATAGAAGATGAATGAACTCACTATTAGCAACCCTGAAATCCTGTGCGTCAAATTAACTCTTGGGACTTTTTCCCCAAGCGTGAGAAACAAATTGCATGTGTGAGATACCCTGGACCTTGGGTGACTAAAAATACTGCTTGGGTCAGTGGCTCTTGAAATGAATCATCAGCTGAACCCATTTCAAGAGCAAATGTGAATGACAGATTTTTAGCAATTTTTTGAATTATAATAATGTGTTACATACCCCTCCCATGTTTTAATACATTTTCATTACAAGTGCTTTCAAGACAAAAAAATAATTCAGCATTTCAAACTTACTGCAAAGTCGCCGTCACTAGCGGCAGCATCCCAGTTACATACGCCACTGTTGGCACAGTAACAAAGCTGTAGCTTGAAGGACACTGATGTATTGGCAGTACCGTCACTCAAGGAAACCTCTAGCTGAGCATCGTCAAGAGTTGTAGGAGCAACTGTCAGCACTCCACCTGAGAGAAATGGATACAATGAAAAAACTTAGAAAATAGAGAATACCAAATTTAAAAACAGCCCTGTTGGTGTAAAGCATTTATTTCCTGGAATAACTCTACTTAGAGATTTATCTATCATTGCATACACAAAAAGAAAATAATAATAATAAATAGAAAAGGTAACGTGCTAAGGCTAATGCTAAATACAGAATCAAATTGCATCCATTTTGATCGGACACGTTTCCAATCATTTCCATAGCAAACGTCCACTGAAGCTCAATTCACACTGATCATAAGGACTGCAACAGTAAATGTCATGAAACTACAATTTTAATTAAATTTTACTTGGATGACGCAAGCATTAATGTTCTACAACTGATCTATCAGTAAGCTTTAACATCTAATGAACTCATACAAGCTCTGTTATGTTTGTGTCAAGTGGAAATTCAGCTTAACATAAAGCAGCACAACTGAGAGTTTCAACAAAAAAAAATTTACATAAATTATTCATTTCAATCATACAGTCTATATAAAAATCTACTTTCAACCTCATAATTGTGATCAGTTATAATGGATGTGAAGTGTTGCATCTTGGTCCAGAAATCGTGACTTACTGTTTGAAATAGAGGCTCCCAGGTCGCTATAAACCAAAGCATAAGCGATAGAGTCCCCGTTGGGATCTTCTGCTGATATCTGGAATGTGTAGCTTGTGTCGACTTCAAGACGGAGGAGATTATCACTTTGCAGAGCACTGGTGCCACTAGTCTCAGTAATGCCAGTGATATTGGGTGGGAAGTTATCTAGAAAACAAAACAATTTCAATATCATTGTCATTTTCATTCACAATCATATATTACATACGATGTTTCCCTATTTTTGTTCTAAAATTATCTCCTTGGAAATTAATGTGTCAAAAATGGACCATTTCTTCAAGGACATCTCATATCCTAGCTGATCAAACGCTCAGATATGGCAAGTTACTTGGAGAGCACAGCCTCCCATCTATGACATATCTAAAGATATTCATTTTTCTCTTGCACCCTTTTTATCCTTTGGGACATTAGAGTTAGAATAACAATAATAAATAAATTGGATTTATCGGTGTCTAATGTTGCCAGCAACCATAAGGCGCCTTACATGAAAGTTTGACCTATATTTAATAAACCATGACTGATTACAGTAATCAATTTGACAAGATTTAGATATCAAATATTCCTTTCATTAGTCAAAACTTACTCAGGCTAGCCAATTGACTCGTGATGGCGCTACCAGTCGCTGCCGTACTTCCTCCAATTGCAGTACTATTGGTTGCCAATGAATCATACAGACATTCGGTATTGGACTGGCCACATAACGCATAAACCTCTGCTAAGAAATCAGGGTCCGCATTAGCTATGAGCTCGTCCAGGAACGGGGGCATATAGTCTTCGTCGTTATAATCTGACCAACTGCCGCCCTCTTGCGAATAGCTAAATAACGATGACCCACTTGTTGTCCTCCCTGTAACAAAATGGACATGTTGTGACAGATTATTTTTTGACAAATATTTGTGCTTTTTAAATAGTTTTGGTATTTCATATCATAGCATGTAATGTAGTTTTAAGCTTTGGGCAAGGCTCCATGCTGTTATACCCTACACCAGCGCACACGCCAAATTTGGCATTTTGACAAATACTGATTGGCGCTTTGACCCTTTAAAAATATATAAGAAAATACACTGAAAATGGTCCTCATTTAGTGTTTTACCTTACAATTTATGTATGAACTTGTTGAGAATCACTGCTCTACACTTTGAACAAACTTTCAAATGACTTTATTCAATCAGATTTAACTTGAAATTAAATTTTGATGAAAACAAATGCATCACATGATTAATAAAGAAACCATATAGATTAAGTACATTTAACATTTTATGAATTTGACAATATCAATTCTATGAGGTTTTATTCTTAATTTTCAATTTACAATCAATTTGATATCCCAATATATTAGGTAAAAAAACAAGAGCATAATTTATTATGCAACACATCAAGGGTTGATTGCGAGAAGTTATATTTTATCAACTAAGTAACAAAAGAGGCATCTTTCTAGCACTGAACAATTGACATGAATCTGTGTAATGTCAATAGAAAACTTACATGTTTCACCAAAATCAAAGATTTCCCGTTCAGTGACATTCTCGTTAGCTGGAACCAACTCGCTGCCATTAGGGAACACAAAGTCATTGGTTAGGTTGCCATCGTAAACACCTGTAAACATATCACATGATAGCATGTTAGATTGCCTGATGATGAACTATGAATGAAACTCAAGTGTTTCCTTCGGTAGACTCCATATGATTAGATACTATTTCACTTTGATTCATTGACCGATTCGGATATAATTCAAAAATTAAGAGCAGGACATTAACTTTCAGAGGACTCCAATCCATTTATAATACATCTTACTGCCTCTCAGAATATAGCGATATCATCTTGCTTTGGTAGGTGTATACCTTTTTATCTAGGTATAAATAGGTATAAACATATACCAAATTGCATGTGTCTGTTAATATATTGTATATATTTTTAACTTCAACCTGTACATCAATCTATGAATTTTTATCAAATCTTGAAAAACTGGGGATTAATGAATAATCAAGCCTTTTTTGAATTTGAAGATGGGTTTTTTTCAGACAGTAAATAGAAATTTCTCTTGTCTTATTATGAAAGTGTGCAAACAATCATTTTGATTATGAAATTTGAAAAAAACTCTCACTGCTTACCCATGAGACCATCAGTGATAGCCAAATCCTTAATCTCTGGTGGCACTTCAATAACAATGTCCAACATAGCAAGCTGTACAGCAGCGGAAACGGTGAAATCTACTCCGGTGTCTGCATCATCTGGCAACGTGGTCCTCCAGCGTGCTGCGATACGGTCGTTACTGTTGTTACTAGTGGTGTAGTCAATGGTTAAACTTGTGTCATCGGAATTCAAGTAAGAATCTGAAGAAAGATGTTGACAATTATTTAGTTATCACAATTTTGGATTTATTTTTGATGATATGGCAACATAAGAAAAACTTTTAGAATGTCTATGTGCCAAATTTGTAAACTTGCTGATAGCAATTAAAAGTGTAAGATCCTATTTTGGCAAGTGTACAATTGTATATTGTTGTTTTCATGTTGTGCTTTGCATCCCTTGGAAAAGGTGCTTTAAAAATGCTTGTTTATTATTGTTTACTATGAAAAAATTTCTATATTCTTGAACCAAAATCTCAAAATGTTTCAATAAAATTTGAAGCAAATAACCTAAGATGTTTACAATGTTGCTATACTCACCACCAGCAGCCAGGGCATCAGCATCCACAATTTCAGAGCCATTAACAACAGTCACAAATTCAGTGCGATTATCATTCAAGATGAACTCAACCTGATTGTGGCAAACAAAATCAAAATTACAAGTGATTTATCAAGAGCATTATTTTGCTGTTAATTCTGAAAATCATAACAAGTATTTGCTGAAGAATAAAATGTTTCCAGATACACAAGGACAGGGAAAATAATTTCAACCAAAGACGTCAATATTATATATACCCAATAAATATATTTTTGTCAGATCTGATTGGTTAAAACAACCATTTTAGCATCTAAAATGCCCGATAATGATTTACAATATATGTTTCTCCTTTCGATGCGTACAAGATAACTAATGTCTCTGCCAGAATTCTTTGAACAAAATCAGTCATGTGACCACCATTTGCAGGATACTGAATGTGTTCATAAACAATTGGCCCTGCACTCTGGATATTTATTTACATCGTCTGAAGTATTTTGATGCCGACTTTAGCTTACACACTGCAGTGCGTGCTTGACCATGAATGCCTATAGTCGCGTGCCTAAAGCTCAAGTTCAGGGGCATTTTTAAAAATATATTGAGCAGGCCAAGTGAATCCAACAGAATTTGAAAGACATAATCAGTGTTACAAATTACAAGTATACATACCATAGTCTTGCCAAGTTTAGCAGCAAAAGCAACAAAGACGGTTCCACCATCCTCTTGAATAGTTCCGTTGACCATAGCAAAAGCAGCGCGTCCCTGTAACTCAAAGTCCATGGTACTGATGTCAACCATTGTGTATTCACCCAGACCATTGAAGCTGTAGGTGTCACCACCATCCAGAGTCTTGATGTGAGGGTCTCCATAGAAGAAACCTGCAACAAACATTGCCATTATTATACACAAGCTGTTTCTGAAGTAGGCAGTGAGACAGAAGAATTGAGACCCAGGCGACTATATTTTTCCTTACTACAGTGCCCAGTCTTGCTGTATACCTTTTTTGTCTCAAGTATGTGTCTAAATTTGTGAAAAAAATGATTGAAAACATAGACATTTTTGGAAAAACAATACATATTCATCATTTAAATTCTTGATTTCCAAATCAAAACCGGTATCGAATTTCAGAAATGGCTCCTGGTCTTATACAAAATTACACAATGTATTTTTATATTTACTTACATACTTAAATTTAATTTAATGTATATGATGAGATGAAACAAATAAATGAAATGATATGAAACTTATGGAAGTGCGGGTTGTTGAAATTGAAGAGGGTTGTCAGTCAGTTGACAAAGGAGACTGGACTTTTGATTTAAGTCAATTGTAAAATAAAGTCATGGGAGTTTTACAAAAGTATGGAATCATGCACAATGAAGAGTAACAATAGCAAAAGCTGATGCTTATGCATACTGGCAGGACAATGTTTTTGTAATCAAATGTTTGGTAATCAATTGACACGTTGATAATTTAAGCACTTCAAGTTGAGTGCAAAATAATCTCACTAATCATATCCAAAACCAAAATCTGGTTGTTGGGACATTGCTAAAATGCCTGGGTTAGTTTACAACAAGCAAAATGCACAATTTCAATTCATACCAACTGTTGCTTTCTAGTATCTATGCAATGTGCTTATGTATTTAAATCAATCAATTCCTTACCTGGTTGGACCTGTTGATATCCTGTGCATGTCAAGGCTGGCCTGTTGCTTTGGTATAGATCACACTTGGTGCCTTTCTTACAGCAGTAATAACGAGCTTTCACTTCATTGTCTGAAATAAAATGCAAATTGATTTGGTAACTTGTTTAGAAAACATGATGATTACATTCTCAAGATTTTCTGCTAACTACATAAATCTACACAACATAATTATCATTTATTCAGTTTGAACTGACGACAACTTGTTCAAGTTTCCAAACAGCCATCATTAAATTAAATCTGTTAGAGGACCCTTCATGTAAGGTACGTAGAGTGGTGGTTATGACTCTCACTTTACAGAAATTCCTCACAGGTTCAAGTTTAATGAGCGCACATGTCAGATTCAATTTTAGAAATGTACTTGTCACTACTCTTCATTTCAAACCCTTCATAGTTAAGGCTGTATATCCAAAAATCTGCTCACCCTCGTAAGACTTTCTCTCACTACATCTGTATTAAAGGGACTGCCCTAAATTCTTCCCACTTAATTTTTACCTACATATTTTTTTACTTAAATCGATAGAACATGTTTATAGTAATATAACCTACAAGTAGTTTTCCATGATTTTGAGGAATATTTAAGAAAATTGCAATTGTTTACCTACTTTAATTTTTTTTCACCAGCGAAAAAAGTGGAGTGAAAACAGTGTTTCTAGTTTGAAAACTTTTAAAAAATCTTGTTTCTACACCTGTGATGGCTAAACAAATTGTTTTTGATATTCTCTAACCAGCTCTAATTAATGCATTAAGTCTATGACCTACAAACAGACAACATGCGTACCTTTCCATTGGTCCAGCGTAGCCAATTCAGTATCATAGAAGGCTCCTCCCAGAGAGCCATGGAACAGCTGAGCGTTACTGTTAGACCATACATCCCTGTATCCAGTGATAAGAGCACCAGTTGAGTCGTAAGTACAACGCCCTCCTGCTTTGTATGTACTACCGCCTACATTGATTTGATTGGCCCAATTGTGTTGGTAACAGGTCACTTCCTCAGCAGCTAACAATGGACGAAAATATAACATATTTAGTGTGCTTGAATCAAATTTGATGGTTATTATTGGATTTATTAATTACTTTCACATGTGTTTGAACAATAATTACCTTATTCTTGCAACAGAATGGTAATTTAACTGAGAATGCTGCTGTCGAGCCAGTCAAGCGGTTTACTTTGCTTACGCACAATTTGGCGGAAAAATGTAAGATGCGTATTGCGTTGTAGTCAAGTAATAGTGTGCTTGACATACCGCACAACGGAGTCGCTACGTACTCGCGCAGTGTCGGTCCAGGCATGGTGCAATCCCCTTACTTAGCCAAATCTTTAGGGTATAAATAGACCTGTTTCCTATCTGTACTTTCTTTAATCTATGATGATTACTATTTCATTGTCCATATTTATTCATCATAAATATGAAATATATTATTTCATGCCAGAACTTTGTAAAATGATTCCATCAGTAAATCTGTATTCTCTCAGAGTTGTTTTTCACTCGTTCACAGGTGTTTATTGTCGCTCCTTGTTGATAAGCTCTCTTGCATACTGATATACTTATTAATGCATATATATCTGCAGTGCATGATTTGTTGATTGTTAAGCTTGTGCTGTTGATGCAGGAGTTAAGAGTGACACATGTGTCCAATTTGAAAAAATATATGATGAGATGCGCATAAGATCTTTCCTTTCATAACGGAAATGGTATATTGCTTACCAGGTTCATTGAAATCAGCAAGATTTGAAGAATAGCGTTCACAAGTTGTGTAGCGGCCATCAGCAGCAGCCTGTGCAGCCGAGCATGGGCATGGACTGACCCTAGAGTCCAGACTAGCCGAGCCAGATGGCTGTTCGGCAGCCCATTCTTCACAGTACTTGTTGGGGTTAATGTAGTCTGCACTGTTGGTATCCAAACGATAGAAATAATAACCTAGAAAAAAAAAGATAAGGAAATGCAGGTTACTTAAGTCAATTATAGATAACTTTTCAAAGTTGACTTATCCTCAACTGCTATGACTAGAAATTGGTTTTACATGTCCTATTTTCTACCCTTATATCTTGTTTTTTAAGTTTTGTTTTGTTACCTTTTTACAGGCTACCTTTTCTTTAGGAATCTTATTGGCATATCTTATCCAACTTTCTGGCTTATGGACCTGGGTTCAATTATTTGTGTGTTGTTGCACTGCTGTTGAGCCGGTGCTACTTTTGTACTTTTTATCGATAAGCAATGTTGATTCGGCCGAATAAAGAATAACAAAATTAAATTAACAGTATGCTTCCGAGGCTGGTACTAATACCAAACTGTAAGTACAGGTGGGTATTTTGGGTTTTTTACAAATATCACGCTGGCATAACGAATGCCATACAAAACCTGAACCCCAACGGCCAAACATTGCATTGGATTTCTTTTCTACTCTACTTAATATCCTCCTTACCATCTCTTCCAGTGTCAGTATTGCCAGTTTCTGCATCAGGCATGTATTTATCGGACATACTGCTATGAAGGTTGATTGGATCTACGTCAGCGTCGAATGGATTATTCAAACCAATCACAGCATTCTGTTGCTCCAGGGCAGCCCACTTCATCAGGCTATTCTTGTAGATGAAGAGAACAAAACTATAGAGTCCATCGGTGACTAGAACACACTGGTAGGTATTGGTCTGAGGAGAAAACAAGATGTGGAAGAAGTATGAGAGCACGCCTTACACTAGTGCAAATTCCACTCTGTATTTTTTTCCATTGTCGGAGAAATTTTTGACTGACCAAAAAGTTAGA
>JXSR01S037063.1:0-22134 GCA_000969725.1 Ophiothrix spiculata | reverse complement strand
AAACTGCACTGCAGAATATCATAGGCCAGGCTACAGGTAGTAAACTGTGCCGGGAAATTTTGCTTAATCTAAATTGTATCATACTGAATGCCGCACCTTAAAAAGATTATCAGAAAAAAATGAATTCAAAGTTAGTTTTGCAATACAATCCGTGATCGTTGATATTTGGTTTACGAACTCGTGAGTTTCCTACTTAATTTGTAAATATGAATAGACCACACAATTGGCTTACGTGGACGGGTGCACGCAATGAAAAATAATTACGATTTACACAATTTTTAACCATTCGTAAACTTAGAACTTGAAATTACCTAATGTTTAAACAACAGTTACCCTTTTCGTCGCTCATATTGTTTACATTAGTCAAGTAGAATTGATCAAATATATAACAGGGGCGTCAAGATGAGTATGGTTACAATTTTCTTTGATGAAACTGGTAGTTGGGACCGTGTACTTTAAGAATCTGAATGATGCCTAAAATCCACGCTTGAGCAATTTTTGTTATTGACGTAATACATTACTTTTTCGCATATTATACTAATTTCAGAACATCTTATATGTGGTATAAACATATCGGCCCGTATTCCAGAAAGGTGTTTAGCTAAATCAAGGTTTTATTACTCGTCAACAGCACGATTCATTGAACTGTTCTGCATGAAAGCTGCAATGATGCATATCATTCCTGGACAGTTGATGCTCAGTTAAACAATGGTTTAGCTAAACATCTTTCTGGAATACGGGCCATCATGTTTGGTATCAAATTAAAGTTAATATAATGGCTCATTCTCCGATAAAGCGTGCAACTTTGGTTAGAGAAATGTTGAAATTTCGACTACTAATAACTCATAAAAAACATACAAAATAAACTCTTATGGTTTCTGAAGAAGAAAAGTGCATGGGAGATGTTTAAAAATACTTGATTTTTTAACCATTGTATTCCCTATTCTTAAATTACGTATCTGTCGTAACGTATCTGTTTGAATCTTTTTTCTAATATTCATTATTGAGAAAATTGTTTTTTCTTACAAACTTGATCTTTACACTAAATTAGGAGCTCTACACATACTACACTGTGGTGTAGTATTTTCACTCATAGTGTACCGCGTTTTGCGAGAAGGCAGCATAATGTGCTTTACGTATCAGCATTCTGTTGCGACGTGACAGTCACATACGTTTTTTTTGATATTAATATCCTTGTAAACCATTACTGTAAATATATAATTCTATTTAACATATATGTTATTCAACACTGAAGTTTACTTGATAAACCTAATGCGGAATCATCCATCAACAAATTCATTTTCACACTTTGTTATCGATTTTAGACATTATTACGTATCTGTTTGCAATATTGGTGACATGCTTTAAAAGCTCTTATGCCATATCAAATACTTAATATAATTTAAACTTTATATGTCATTATCAATACCTTTTACGGGCTGTTAAATAGTGTGTATTATGTTTGATATGAACGGGGGCACATAAAACATAAAAGTATGGCTGGCGACATGGGGAAAAGCCTAGATTTTGCATTTTCAGATTAATCGTTATCTACTTTCCTGGCAAGCTAATATGTTTAGCTTCAAACATTTTACTAACGTGACTCTAATGTATCAACTAAACCACTCAAAAATCATTTGTAATAGGCTTAACAACGTTTAACAAGTAACACGAACATGAGCGACACCAAAACGGCATAGTTGCACACTTTATCGGAGAATGAGCCTAATGTAGAATGCATATGTCTTAAACCTAGGTTATTTGAATGCTTAAAATTCAAAATGGTCGCCAAAATGACATATTTTTAACAAAAACAATCAAAATATGCTTAAAAAGGCCAAATATCCTAAACTGTCAATAGAAAGCAATATTTAAGTTAACTACAAGATTAGTTGAACTTAAGATTTACCATTTACATATTTCAAATTTTAAAAATACATAAATATATAGAAAGCTTGAAATAACTGCACAAACACTATTTCTTTTACACAAAGACGGGTACCAGTAACTTAAAAACAGCATCAAATAAACTGAATACTGGTAATAATTAATGGAAAACAACTTTGCTGGTTACAACATAAGCATCTTTCCACACAAAATTCAAATGGGCATCAACAATGGAGTCTAACACTCGCTCTAAATGAGATAGAGCATCATCAAATTAGCATTAAAACATGATATATTCAAAATTATCAATGGAAACAATAACACTTGTAACTAGGACAAAATGACGTCAATCACATGATTAAAATAGAAATATGTATATAATTGTCGAAGACAAAAAGACCCCAAACGACCGCCAAATACCCCAACAACATACCCATACTTGAGGAAATATTATTTTGGTGGCCATTTTAATACACACGAATTGCACAGTTGCGTCAGAATGTATCTTCTTTAGCCCCTAAAGCAATATCCTTTCATTACTTTGAAAACAGAGAGCATTTTTAATGTTTCTTTAATTGTCTCTCTAAACCCATTTTGTATGAAAATATGCACTGTATCTGCTGTTTTAACTTATATATTTGGAACCATTTTAGATATGTCATAGGTTATCAACCTAATTTGGGGAAATATATCTATAATTAATACTAATGACATTTTCCATTGATTGTAATGGATATATTATGTTTTCTATGTTAATTTAATGTCGCTGCAACTGGTTTCCCACCATGAAAGGACTTTTTTGCTGCCATTTTGGACCATAATTAGGTCTAAAATGGACCTAATTATGGTGGCTATTTTGGATTTTCAAATTTCGTGGGAAATAACTTTTGGATACAGGTTTCCTTCAAAGTCATTTACATGAGTCGTTTGGTGTATAATATCGTTAATGCTGGCATTATGTCTTTGAAATATGTTCCTGTGCATTAAAATAAATCTTGTTGGCCATTTGAACCTTAACCCTAGTTCTACGAAGTGTGTGTGTGTGTGTGGGGGGGGGGGTTGTATCAACCCCCCTACCGAATTTTTTCTGCCACTAAAAATTCCTCGCGCGCAGCACAAAGCGACTTGGTATACCTCTAAGTTCATCCTTTCCGCTTATTTTAGCGATAAAAATTCGACCCTACCACCTTCAGATACAGTGTCCGTTCAAAGTTCGGAGGTCAGGAGGGGGGGGGGTGTAACTCTGTGATTCTGAAAATGTACTTTTTAGTCCTTTATATAGCAGATATCCATTTCAAACTTGATATTTAAGTAACACTAGTAATTTTCTACAATATTTAGCAAAAAACCGCATTAAAATCGGATATTCCTTCGATTTTTTAGAATATTTTGATTTTTCCCTATATTTTCCGTACAAATGCCAATCTTTCACATTTTGGTAATTATGACGTCACAGTGACGACATACATTAACGGATGACCTTGATTTTGGTATCAATTGAAAGAGGGGATTGATACCTATCCATTGGTACCACATACGTGGGTCAGGGGGACTCGCTATAAAAAAATTAGGGGGGGTTGCCCCCATTTCCGTATAATATGTTTGTGAAAAAAAAAGGTTAATATGGGCATGGTTTTTGTAAATAAATATGTGAATGACCGAGTTTGGGACAAGTTGTTTCTGTTTTACCATCTTAAACCAATTTTTACTGATTAATTTGAATATTTTATTATTTTAGTGCTGATTCGTAAAATTCCATAAATGCGCCAAAACCATATATATAATGTTTGACCTTGGGCGATAGTTTCAATTTTAAATATTTAATGGCACATGTTTAGATAAAAAAAAATAGGACATAACTGATACATGAATGCTCCCTTTAGCAAATACTTCAATATATAAAAATATGGTATTTTGGTGGCCATTTTGAATTTGAATCACCTAAAAGTGTCAAGATTTAAAACATTTGCATATATGTCCAATTAGCCTTAATCTCATATCAAACATGATAAGTTTGCTGGACAAAACCATATTTGCCTCACATAAGGTGTACCGGTAAGTGAAAAAAATGGTGTGGCTTATCTCTCGTCTTCCTAAGCTTTTTTCTGTCTGTGATACACCCCCCCCCCCTGTGATTTTGAACTTGGGACCGCTCAAAGTTAAATTTTTTGATACTATAAAAGTATAGGGTAGGGTCTCCTCTTTCCATTGATACCAAGATCATGAAAATCGTATACAAGTTCTAAATGTCCGATTTTCGTTGAGTTTTTTGCTAATAAATGAAGGAATCAATAATTCTAAAATGTTCTGTAAGTTTCAAGTCAATAGCATGCAGATATTTTTCAAAATGGCGATTTAAAATTTTCCAAGGTGGCAACCCCCCCCCCCCCTACCAGCCGACTTTGACGGCTTACCATAACCCCACCTTAGGTGGTACCCCCGATTTTTTTCGTCAAAATGACCGCAAATGATGTAAAAACAATGCTCGGGGCGCTTTGTTTTGCGTTTTGGTGCAATCGGCGGTCATCCGTTAGGAGGGGATCCACCCCCCCCCCCCCCTTAGAAAGACTGGGGTTATAACGTCATAAACAGAAATTGCTCAAGCGTGGATTTTTGGTATCATTCAGATTCTTTAAGTACGCATTCTAAACTATCATTTTCAGCCAAAACAATTGTAAGCATGCCTTACTTGATACCAAACACGATATATTACACATTGTTATGAAATTCTTGGTGAATTTTAGGCTACTTTTACCCTTTTGTGACATTATGTGGACTTTAAGTGACCTTAATCTTTATCCCTTTTAACCCACTTATACACATTTTACTTTCATAAACTTTAATATGACACCAAATATGATATGTTTATACCACATATAATATGTTCTGAAATTATTATAATATACGAAAGTGGGGGGGGGGGGTAACGTATTACGTCAATAACAAAAATTGCTCAAGCGTAGATCTTAGGCATCATTCAGATTCTTTAAGTCATGAAGTACACATCCTTAACTTTTAATTTCAGTTAAAAGTTACAGAATGCTGTATTTAAAAACATAAAAATAGCGATATTTTCCTAAGCGAAATGCTCAATTTACATGTTAATACGAATGTTACACACTCATATCAGACAGATACAGAGGAATGAAGACATTACAATCAGGCAATACAGAACTCAAATGGAGTTACACGAATCTTGGTTCTTAGCCGTTGTTTTGGCAATTATTTTGGATTGATTATGGATTTTTCTTGAATGGAGTGCTATTTGACAATCACCAACGCCATCTGTAGTTGATAAAATATGTGCTACTTAATTGTCAAATTATTGTCGACCAGTGGCTGTTGTGAAAGCTGAGTCTAAATTTTATATATTAACTTCCCCCACCTTCCTTTTCCTCCATTAAAACACCAACAACAACAAATTTAGATTGGTGATAAACCCCAAATCTATGCCTTTAGCCACAAGGAATAGCGCACGGTGTGACAATAAGAAGTCATGATAACTGTTTGTGTAATTTTTGCATCGTATATTTTTTATATATTCATACATCGTATGTGATGGCTGGGAATCAATGGTAGTTTAATGTATAAAACAAGAAACACATCTGGAATTCCATATTCATATTCGTTTTGATGTGCTTTGTATTTTTTTCAGAACCTATGGAACGTTGATATAAAGAGATTGATGGAACAATTGAACCATATATTTTAAAGAGCTTATTTGAAGAACATGTCTGGCGAAATGGCATAAGTCCATTTTACACTTTCGGAGAAGAGGAAAAAACACTGGTAGGACATCAAAATGTGTCGCAAAACTGCTGATTATGATTTTAAAAATTCTGTACCAATATTAATTTATGTAACTTAGCTAATTCGTATAGTATTATTATAATAAAAAGCTTTATTGTTTAAAATGAACGTAAGCCGTTTTGCAGGACACATCATCAAAGTCTAACTCAATTTCAACCTATCTTCATTTATAAATACCAAATTTTAACATCTGGGCATGTCTAGTAAATGTTTAGCATTGATGGTCATAAGATGTCAGTACTTGCCTCGAAATTTATATTTTGGGGATTTTAATTGAGATAGAACTTATGAATAGTTAGCAGGGAAGGAGTTGTTGAAAAATGTGTTTTTGTGTGTCTTGTGCTAGAGATTTCAAGTGAAATCGGAACATTTTTTGGAAAGTTTCAAAGCCCTACAAAACTTGTTCAGAATGGAGAAATTGACACAACTTGACGCAGGAAATTGACACAACTCAATTTTCAAGATTTTGTGACTTAACCCCTTTTAGTTCTGGGGTCCTCAATTGTATCTTGATCTTTTGAATAATGAGTGCCTTCAGCCACACGCCTCGCATTTTTGAAGGCATCCATGTCTCACATATGCAAAGTTCTCTATTCAAATTTTTTTATAGTTATATACTGTTATTATATTTGCATATGTTGAGAGAAAACAAATAAACTAAACTGAAACTGAAACTACAATTCTGATAAAGAATTTAGGGCAATTCAAAATATGAAACATAACGACAAAATGAGCATTGATGTGAAGTCTAACATAGCAAAAAACAACCCGAATACAAGGCACGGCAAGGAAAGATATAGCCGACGCCTTGCTCAGTATTGTAAACACTTGTAAGAAATCATTTGCACTGTAAATATGTTCGTAGTTGAAAAAGGTATGTATATTGTTAGTAAGATGAAATACTTATTCTCTGAAATTTTTGTTTCAAATTTTTTTTGTGAATCAATGATCATTTATTAAGAAACTATTGTGTAAGAATATTGTTAATAAGACTGATTATTTTATAAAAATATTGGAAGTCCCTTTGCTTTTAAATTAGACAACTTATTATTACATGAAAGAATCATAAAGATCCTGAACAATAAATATAGACTGGTTAAATTATTTGTCAGAACTTCTTCAGATAAAACTGTAATATGCTAAGAAAGACAATATCAAGGAGGTGAAGACGGTACTGTTTTTAGTTTGAATAACTTATTTTTCATCGCAGATGTCTAAGACCGAAATGTACTAAATCCCATAGTCATTACACAATTCCTGCTTGATACGTAATTGAATACAAATTTGGACATTACATTCTAGTTTACGCAACCGTAACGAACAATAGATTGACTCATAACTAGAATACTCATGTCAATGAGACGTTATCAACTGTGACTTCGTTTGCAAATGTGGTCGCGAAAAGGCCTCCCTGCAGAAGCAGTTTTGCTTTAACATTTAATGTCTTAAAATTGGTTAAACAAAGCATAGCCTGACGGTATTTAATTTCAAGAAACACTGGTTTTCACGATAAATACCAAATAATAAGACTATAAAATTCAAAGTGGGCATTTAGAGCAAATTTTGATTATAACAAAATATGTATTACATAGAGTTGTCCAATGATAATGGCTGTTGGTAATACATTGACCTCAATTCACACGGTCCATTGTATAATTTTACCATTTCCGGACGAACTATTTTATGCGTATTAACCAGCAATTTGTAAATGTATAAATTCGCTCTAACATATAGTTCAACATTCTTCTACTGATTTGAGTAATGCATGTCTTATTGCGAACGAAGAAAACATTTTTCTCAAATCATATTTGTATACACAAATACTAGACTTTTAAATCTTACGTCAGCCA
Organism: Ophiothrix spiculata; assembly: GCA_000969725.1. NCBI lineage: Eukaryota > Metazoa > Echinodermata > Ophiuroidea > Amphilepidida > Ophiotrichidae > Ophiothrix > Ophiothrix spiculata. The sequence goes on along the minus strand of JXSR01S037063.1, from coordinate 14,587 downwards.
AGATACAAAAATAAGCGTATAAATATTGTCAGCTATTTACATGCTATATAAACAGGTGATTTGATTATTTATTGCAATTTTGACCCTGACCTAATAGGTTACTCTTTATAAAAGCGTAATCAAACATGACAACGCTCCCATGATTTTAACATAAACAAGAATAGTCCTGAACAAGAATACATCGCTTAGTAAATGTCTGTTATAAAATGTAGGACCTATAGTACTTCAATACGTATCCAGGCGACCGCAATATGTTTTAATTATTAATTATTATTATTTGTGCTTGTATATGTGTGCCTAGCCTGGCAGAGGCTTGAAGGGCTGTGGTCACTGTATTGCATGTGTATAATTACCCCTATTTTCACTCTCAACTACTAAGTAACTCCACTTTCCATGTTAGGGGAAGTAAAGAAAGACAAAACCCAAATAATAAAAAAAAAACAGATATAGTTGGTGTGAACTTATTTTCAGGTTAGAATTGGGATAATTCGTTCGTAAGACCTTATACTAGTTAGGGGAAGTTCCCATGGACAAAAAATTCAATAGCCGTTTTGATGAAACTGAGCCAGTGTTTCACATACTTGTCTTGATTCAAGTCGATGACATGCTTTGGTCTAAGAAAAGATTAAATTTACAGTAAGTTTCAAGCGTTAATTTTAACTTTCATAAACTTTTAAAAACAAAACAATTCCGAAATATACTAATCCAAGTTTCAACATTTATCTTGCCACTTAGTGAGGCCTACAAAATTCCATTCCCTAAATAAAAAGATCATGTAATGGTTGAAAACCACAAAATAACATTTATCTATAGGCTTTTCTAAATCTAAGCTATACAATAAACTGCTAAATTGAATCTATATCAGCCAATCCACATCATTAAGGTATATCATATCAACCCAACAATTCATTCTGACCTGAAAATAAGGTCACGCCAACTATATCTTTTTGTCTTTCTTTCCTTCCTCCTCACATGGAAAGTGAAGTGATAGTTCAGAGTGAAAATAGGAATAATTATATGTAAATGCAGTATAGTGACCACAGCCCTTCAAGCCTCTAATAATTAAAAAATATTGTGGTCGCCTGTAGAGGTATTGAAGTTACAAACTGACTATGTGCTATAGGGTCTACATTTTATAACAGACATCTACTAAGCGATGTATGTCTTTTTTAAAGACTGTTCTTGTTTAGAACAAATTGTATTCCTACTATAGTGATTTAATACGATGCCAGGCGTATGATACTTTGATTCCTGAAGGTATATTATATAGTTGTGACTTTTGGAAGTTTTTATCAACATAGATATTATCTAATGGTTTTGATCTCCTCGTGATATCGATGCAGCTGAGGAAATTGTTAACATTGTGTACCCAAGGAAAACTGTAAAAATTAAATCGCGATAAAAAAAAATAAGTAAAAACCAAGGTGTATATTGTTACTTCTTGAATAATCTTTGTAAATAAATGGTTGCATGTGCTATTACTACTATATTTTCGATTTTAAAACTTAGATACAGTGTATTTTATTTTTCCATGTAGAATCCGTGGATAATTATAGATTTCTGACTTTGTTACAAATTGACCCTAACATTGTTACTTGAGGAATTCAACAGAATGAGTCCAGTAGCCCTAATTTTAATCACTATGTCAGTACATTTTGAGTATTATTCGTATACAATTATACATGTAATAGTCTTGTAAATTACTTGTTTCAATTTGACATGATTTTACATGCTACTAATCGCAGTATATCTTCACACCCATTTTACATTCTGCTTTGGATTATCATGTTTACAACCGTACGGCAGATGAAAAAGACAGATTGCATAAAAGGCAGAATCAACAGGAAACAGAACCGATAGAAATGACAATTCTGTCCTCTTTGATTTATGTCATTTCTGTTGTTTCAGTATTTTCTGCATGCCCTGTTTACAATCATCATCGTCATATAAACCAAGTTTGCATGATGTATTATTGTATCATGTTTACAATGTTATCATATTATAAGCCTGTGCTATGTACGTTTGTTTTATATTCCACTTATTAGTTCATTATTTTTAAAATTGTTTTTTCATATGCGGACCATTTCTCTACAACATATTTTACATTTTGGCAAACTACACAGCGTCCTAATAAGCGGCATGTTTAATACAATTTCTCCCAAACTATAAAGAATTATAGTTCCGGTTACCAATGGAGAATGCGATCATTCCTGCACATTTTAATTCTGAGGAATATATTTCAGTTGATATCAGTCGACAAACCCCAAAGCGATTCATTTCATATCAAGGGACAATATTGCTCCGAACTTGAAAAAATGAATCAAACATTGCAATTAAGTGCATGTATTAGGTCTTTTACTGAAATACAAATTCCGAAATCAGGCAGATCGCAATTCCAAAACACAAAAAACAACAAAGTAACCTGTTGACACACATGATAAAGCAGAAGAAATATCACGTTTCACACAAAACAGTCTGAAGAACTCTGAAGCATAAATTCAAATCACATCCTTTTTATTCCCACAGTAATAATACCTCTCAAACCCAAATTACAATGTTTCATACAAAAGCAACACCATTTGAATAAAAAAGCTTTACGGAAGACAGGGCAAAATATACATCAAAGTGTAACCAACCCCACAACTTGGGATATTTTTTCAATTTTTTGTAACTTTCCCCAACTTCCAAAAACAATAATTTTATGGTTACTTTTACCACATATTGTATATATTATATGTTCATTTTGTCTAAAGAATTACATAGGCCTTTATGTTATTTTACATAACTAGCTACACTGTGTACAAAGGTCTGAAATTTCTTACATCATCTGCCTAATGATGTAAATGATATTCTTGGAAGATAAATTGTCCATTTTCCGGTTCCTCTCTACATCTGTAAACATTTCTTGGGGAATCCGTGATGTCACATATTATGACATCACTAAAACTTAAGATTTGTATTAGGAAATCCCTTATGTTGTATTTTGTATAAAATGGTGCAAACAGATTTTTAAGCTTCTGTGACTAGTTATAATGACAGAAGGACACATGTCTCTAGGGCTCACTTATCTTATGACGTAGATATGGTAGAGGGCTTCCCCCAAAACCAGTTGAAGGTTTTTTGATTAAAGGTGAAATTTATTTATTTAGTAAGAAATATAATGATGTAATTTTTCATCAGAATTGTATACATATTTGTAAGGGATAAGTTAAGATTGGAATTATTTAAATATGGGAAGAGAATCAGAAATCTCTTCATAACATTTTTGGACAACCAATGCACCAACTCTTCTTAGACAAATATATCTAAGTTTCGATTGTGTTTCCTGCAAGTTGTATACTATTTTGTTGCTGTGTTTCATTTAAACACAGGTAAGATTGATAATTTTGTACTTCTGTAATTTATATTATTTTTACAATTTCTATGATCATGTTTTATTTGTTGCATGTATATATCCAACCAGCTTTCCTTTTGATGTTACAATATTACACTATTGGTAATATTGCTCATCTCGATAACTTAGTATGTTGAACTAACGTGCTATAACTTAAAGAGATTTGGCAAGCCTGGATATTCATGTTACTTATACTGATGTGGTTGATTGTAAATATACTGTTTTATAGGTTCATGTTTAGATATATATATTCAAATTATTATTTATGAATTTCTATAACATTATTATTGAAATATTTAAATGTCTTATTGGTAAAAAGTTAATCAATGTCATTCTACATGATGACATGATGTGCATAGAGTGTATTATGCCTGTGTCTTATATAATTAAACTTGTGTGTTTTATAAATGTTGGAATGCACATATTGATACTATTGTAAATATTATTATATTATAAGTTCAAGTTCTTAATGTTACCATTATTGACTATTTCAGTGTCATGGTAACAGACGAAATATTTAAATAAACTTTCAACTTTTAAACTAATTAAACTTTGTGATTAGTGCCACTTTGATTAACTATTATTATAAAGATATAAAACTTATTGTGATTGCATAATCTATTTTGACAATTCCAAAACATTGCCATGCATGACCTCAGTCAGTCAAGGAACTTTCAAACTTTCATTCTATTTTTTGATTACAAACATATGTTGGCTTGTTTACGTAATATTTGAAGGCAAAATCATGAAGTTCATTTGTACATTTGTAAATTGGAAAGTAATTAGAATAGATATTAATTAGTTAGTTTAACTAACTAATTAGTTAGTTAAACTAACTAATAGGTTAATAGTTTACGTGCCCCCCCAGTCTGGTGAGTCAGTCGGGCAAAAAGGCCCATTCGGGCATCTTGACACAAAAAGGATAGACAAGAAAGGGGAGTAGAGAAAAAAATCAAAAGAAAAGAGAAGAAAAATAGTTTTAAATGTTTTGAAAATCATTGAAAAACTTGAATTTTCCTTAGTTTTTGATAATTTAAATGTGAAAAAGCGAAAAATTTTGCGCGCTTCGCGCGAACTCTTATGTATTATCAATATTCAGTCGAAATATGCCATTTTTTTAGCTAAATTGACAAAATTTTTCGCGCGCTACGCGCGCATTTTAAAAGTTATATAATTTTGCCTCCGGTCATTCGGGGGAAGTTGATGGTTGTGCCCCCCCACTCCAAAAATCCTGGGCACGCCACTGATCACAGTAACATTCTATCTTTCTTCTAGCAAGCAACTAGTAAGAATTGTTCATATAATGGTTTTATGAAATGAAAGCTGGACAGACAGCACACGATTAGGGATCATTTCAAACCTCAACTTGCGCAACCACCAGTTTTGGATGGTCTGCCGCCAGTTGAGATTTCTATTGGCCCCTTAAATGGAAACTCGTCCAGATTCATTCTGTTTGGAGATCTTATCTTTCAGAGCAACTAACAGTTCACGTAGAGTATTGCGATGACAAAAATGCACTTGAACTCCTCACTAAGATAAGACTCTACGTGGTGTCTCTTTCTGAGGTACTAGGTAAGTGTCTTTCGTTAGGAACACCCCCTCTCTATCTGTCATCTCTATTATTAGAATACTCGGTGATGGCAAAATGGGATTTGCGGTATCTGCAATGTCTGAAAGTATAGATCTTCTGTTTTCAACATTCTGTCCTCATCATTCGAGATATGTATATTGGCCCCACAGACTCCCATTTAATGCTGTAGTGTTTGATGACAGGGCATGTCCAAATACCAGTTCGTGTGAGTTGGCTTTTTGTTTTGATAGAGACGTCCTATTTGCTTCCTCCACGGTGAATTTGTATTTGTTGTATGCTGTAAATGTGGGTGGGGAAAATGTCAATATATAGTTTCTTAATCACGACATACGTATCATTAAAATAATGAACCCAAATAGATTGGCGATTTTGTAGGGTCAGTAGGACAGCCAGCGCCCTTTTGCATCAAATTATTAAACATTACGCGATGTCCCGCGTAGCTTACGCAGCAATTTTTGCTAGCAAAAATAGCAATAAATTCAGAATATTTGTCAAAAATATCGTTTTCGAATTTGCGTTCTTGAAAATAAACGCTTTGAACGGGATTGTGTTGTTATGACTTCAAATTATATGGCTATTTAAAATAATTGAGATTGAAGATGTTTTAATACTTGAACACTTTCGGCCCAAACTTACGACAAAAAACTTCACAGAATTACCTTCAAAAGTCATCGGCTATCGCTCTTGCGTAATAAGGAAAGTAAACGCGTAAGTTCTTGTGCGTTGCGCTCTTTCGCACGGGCTTTCTAAACCTCGCGTTTGTCTGTTAAAGACGGTAAGAATTGACATCAAAATATGTTAATCGAAGGATAATGTAATGTTTTTTTTGTTAATTTCATGTTTCAATGGAGTGTGCCCATCTCTGAAAATGGGCGGCTTTTATAAAACAAAGTTTGTTCTAACGAATTGAAACATTCTTGAACACTGTATGGCGTTAGATATTTTTCTATTCAAAGAACAAATAAGTAAACAAACTTTTTAGTTCTAAGTCGTAATTTTATAACTAAAACTTTGGGTGGAGATTGCACAGCTATAACTAAATATTATTTGTAAAGAAAATATGGGTTTGAAAGAGTATTTCCAGAACTTTAATGTGATAACTTTGGAAATCAATGTCGATAAATAGAAATGTTTTTATTGCTTGAAGAAAACATTTCAAAATATCGCGGGGAACAGCCTCATCTTCGACCCAAAAGTGCGCAGTTCAGAGCTGCAAAGCCCGCGTGTTTAATAATTTTGTTATTCGATCTCGTGTTTTGGCTGTCCTACTGAATTAGGAAGTAATTTAAAGCAAGCAAGTAATTTGTATAACTAAAGTTTGTTTTATTCACTAAACGACTTTCAGCAACTTTTATTTACATGTTTATACTCTACAGCGTTATATACATTTTATACATACTATGTGCACTAAAAAATTCCTAGGCAAACTTATTTACATGGTAGGTTTTTTTTATTTTACAAAGAGTGTATATGTTTAGTTTTGTACAAGTTAAGAAAGATTATATTCAATTTGTACATGTCATTCAATATGCACAGAGGTGTCATAATAGGACATACAGTGTGTCTCAGACTACATACTTTGCGGGTAAAATTGCGAATGGCCAGAAAATATACATTATATTAGTGTTTTAAACCAAGAAACACGACTTGAATATAACGTGTGTTTCATTTCAATCAGTATAACAGAATAGAAGTTTTTCTATGCACGTAAATAATTCTGATCAAGTTTAACGATTTTGAATTTTTTTTATTGAATGTTGTCCTTGATCTGCTCATTCAACCGTAACAATATCAACCGTGACACCAAGTATTATTGTACTTTAATGATTTTGTTCACATTTGAAAACGTAACATGTTTTTGGAAAACTAGGTAAACATTTTCGTGCGTAGCCCACATCTTCTTCTGACTTAACTCTCGTCTACTCACTTCTACCAAAGGGGGAAGGGTTGTTGCACATTTTTGCAACGGAACCTCCCTCTGAACTTGATTTTGCTATCAATATATAGGTATCATGTCCACCCTTATCCCACTATACAAAGATTACAAACATTGGCCAAGGCGTTACGTAATTATGACGTCATAAAGTTCGTCCGGATCGGATCGAAAATCGGAATTATGGCAAAAATGGCCACCAAATCAAAATGTTGCTATTAAAGTTCTAAATAACGAATATTTATCGGGTTTTTGCTACTAAAGAAGGGAAATTAACATGCCCAGCAAGCATTAGCTTTATATCATGCATATACTTTCAAAATTGCCTAACCATCCACCCCACCCCTACACCCGAACTTTGAAAGCCTACCCTAACCCCAAATTATTTTTTTAATCAAAATGACCGTAAAGGATGTAAAAGAGATTACCCAAATGCCTGGGATCGATTGCTTTTGAGATTTTATGTAGCGGGGAAAAACCTTAAGAGGGTTGTTCCCTGGGTAGACGAGGGTTAAGGCTCTGTCGCAAAAATCAGATGCGTACCTCGAACCTGTCTTATCTTGTTTTCATACTCGTGTAGTTTTGCAGCTTTGTCGCTGCATGGCGTATATTTTTTTTGCAAAAACTTACCGCATCCGGTTGTCATAGCGGCAAAGCTATATATCGCTGAGATACGACAACTTTTAGAGCGACATATAGCGGCAAATCTGAAAAGCGACACAACTGCAATGATACAAAAGTGTGAAAGGAAGCAAGCGACAGAGCTGAAAAGCGACAATAAGTATGAAAGCAGCATTACAGTGTTAATAGAAACTTGTCGTTTCTTGTGGACCAGTATCGAGACCAACTTTGAGATCAGGGGACATGGTCAGTAGCCATGCTGACCAAAAAGGGGCAATTTCAATGATATGATATAGCTGAATTTACAAAATTGCTACATCTTGATATTTTACCTCAATTTTGGACAATGAATGTAGTTCCGATGGAAAATTTGTGAGCATTTGATTTTTTGCAAATGATGCATTATTTAGCGTTTTAAGAATAACAAGCGTTATATTTAACACCTGTGAGTATATATGTCATTCATCAATTATAGCCATTTTTGCTTTCTCGCATAAAAATATGTACAAGTTATTAATAAAAAATGGACTTAAATATTCCGTTAATATCATTATGTGTTGGGTTGTTTATTCCTTTGAAGCCAGTCTATTGCAAAGCCAAGTGTCCAGCTTAATGCCCCTTCTAAATGGTCCGGTGTCTGAAACAAAATACAACAAACCATTATGAGCTTTTTGAAACTCTTCAGAGGAAAACATTTGTGGTCTTTACACATTGATATCAATACTATACCACTAACCATCGTCCAATCAAGCATTATTTGCAAAACGTCTAACCAAGACACAAGGTTACAGCTTTATCATTTATTCAAAGATTTCCAAATTAAAATTTGTTCTTAAATCAATTGATTGATTATTTCGTTTAATTTTAAAATAGTATGTTTGAAATATATATTTTTGCTTGTAAAAAATCCTTCCTTCATATTCGGAGACTACCTTTTCCACATATCGGATATTGATACGTTTTTACTGATTTTGATACCTTATACAGGTTTCAATGGCATTGGTACCTCGGGATGACAGCACATGTTGGGCCAGTTGCAACACCCGTATTTTTTTTCTGAACGAATATCCTATAGACGTTATTTGCTACCAATGGTTACCTCCACTCTTAAAATGAAAAGAGTGAACAGTCACTCTTTCTTAAAGTGATATTTTTTTCACTCCAAAAGAGTGACATTTCACTCTTTTCGAGTGAAATCGAACAGGGTTTCACTCTAGAGTTATAATTCACTCTCTGAGGGAGTAAAAATGGTCACTCTTTTAAAGATTTGTCACTGATACCGCTCTTTTTTTCACTCGAAAAGAGTGAAATGTCACTCTTTTGGAGTGAAAAAAAAATCACTCTAAGAAAGAGTGACCGCTCACTCTTTTCTTTTAAGAGTGTATGATCCTGCAATATCTATAATATAAAGATCAACAAATTCGGCCAAATGGAACGTAATTATGACTTTATAAACTACTTTAAAGCTCAATTCATAGTCGGCCTCCAAACAAAATTTTACCTACCAAACATTTGGTCGTGACGTAAAAATGACGATTGACTCCAAACAAAATAACTTCAACACCGAGTTGAGACCAAACAAAATTTCGCGCTAGATTGCACACGTTATTTAATTGCCACATACATTGGTCCAGGACCAAATGTGTGCTACCCGTTCATATAGTTAAAGTTCGATGGCAAATATTTGGTGACGTCACGACCAAATGTTTTGTAGGAAAAAATTTGTTTGGAGGCCGAGTATGAATTGAGCGATGTTTTCATAATGGAAGAAAATCCGGAGCACTAATATTTTATATGCCATGAACGACCGATCTTGCCCATTGACATTTTTTTTTTCTTGTTTATGCATAGTATATTTCAAATAAACAGTACAAAGCCATTAAACACTTACATCGAAATGTACGACTTTGTCGACTGGAAAGCCAAAGCCATGATGTAATATTGTGTAAGCATAGATAAGATCTAAACATGCAAATGGTTCAGAGGCATCAGGATGTTTGCAAGCTGAAACAAACCAACGGAAACTGCTTTATAAGAGATAAGAGGCCTTTATATAACTACCTATTGCATCTTGAAATAAAGTTTAGAGTAAAACATTTAACAGAATATTGTTTGCTTTAAACCATTTATTTAGGCATAACATCCTAACTGAGGTCAACGGTAAATTCCCTTCATATCATGTGAATATAATGCCGAATCATGAAAGTGATTGATCATGATTCCCATGATTCATATATACATTCCACGTTAATTAGCGTTAATTCTTATCAATTCGATAAAATATTGTACACTTGAACTGGCGTATTTCTATGATTTGTAGAATTAAAGATTTAATAACTTTTACAATTATTGTCCATAGTCGTAGTTGTCCAACCCCCTTCTGCACGCGTTGCAATATTTTAAAACCATTTCACTCATGTTAAGTACAGTAGGCCTATACGCACTTTTTTTTTTATAATTTAATCTCTTTCTTGAACCTTGAACATAGTTTTCTTTTCTTTTCTTTTATTGTTACCTAATAATCATTTTCTCATTTTATATTTAGTAAATACTTAATTTATTTCAAACCTTGTTTAGCTGCTTTATCAAAATCTGATATATTTATTGTACCATCAGATCCATCTCCTATTGAAAAAAAAAAGGAAAACAAACAAGGAAAACTTATATATAGAAACATGCCAAATTCATCATAATATAACATCTATTCATTGTAAAAATGACATATAAAATAAAAGAGCGCAAAGTTTGGCACTTCTAAAAATGAAAGATGACTTCATTTTGGAGAAATTGTCGCAGTAGGTATGTATGGATATTCCCAGAATGAAAACAATTTCAGAGTGCAGTGCACCTTTTTGCATATCCATTTGCTAGTATATCGTGAGGAGCCTATTTAACAGGGTGATTGCAGGTTCCATGAATCTTTCATTATAGTAGGAATGACATTGAAATGATTCAGCGTCTTTGATTTCAACACCAACATAAAAAGAGTTCACATTTTCTGCTTTAAGTCCTTTTTTGATACTATTTTACGTCAGGCCTGAGTTTCCAATATATTATATAGCAATGTTTACCATGTTTACGCTGATTGTTGTATTGCAGCTAAGAATCAACACTTACCAATGCTGAGGAGTTGTTTTAATTTTGTTGAATACAAAACATAGAATTCTTGAGTTTGTACTTCAGCAAAATGCTTTATCACTGTGTCGTCTGCTGAGTTCAAAAATATGCTGACAATTACAGTACAGATTTGGTGGACATTGTGGGGACGGCGTAAGAAAGTAGCAGCAATATCATATGTTGTTTCTTCAAGTGATAAAGTCCCATCGTAGCCTGGTGGTAAACAAACACTGTACAGTGTCTCCGCACTAGTAGCTGTAAGATAAGGGGAAAAGGTGATTTTTAATACATTAAAATTATATTTCATTTACTTTTATTTGTATTTATTAAATGAGCCTATGTATTATTTTACAAAATTTATATTTTAGATTATTATAAAATATCATCCTTTTTATAGAGGAGCTTAAGTTTCAAATGTCATCGGTCCAACCGTTTTTATTTTATGAAAAATTGTGTTTATCCTATGGAAATTTATTAATGAATATCATTTCTCAAATATCAATTTGACCATGCTACTTTGAAATAAACATATGTGCACTTCAACCGGAAGAGGACAATCATAAATTCCAGCTTTTATAAAACACTTTTATAAAATTAAACAAACGTTTTTATCAATATTTGACCAAAAAGACAACCAAAACTGATGCGTTATACTTCGAGCTTAAAATCAAGTCAATATACACATCAGGGGAAAGGAGTAGGTGTTCAGAAACTTCTACACTTTTTGAACATGTGTCCTAGATAGTAACACAATAATATATGTTCAATGTTTTTATGTTCAAAAATCTGTTTCAAAGAATCTGTTTTTATCATATAAGGTGTATTTTTACAACCATCACGCTGATACATGCCAAGTAGATATTAGAGGTAAAGTGATGAACATGAAAGTGCATGTAATCAGATCACTAAGGTATTTTTGATATCAACTCAATTTGTTTAAACTTAATACACTCTGTTCAAACAGTCTAGTTTGTTTCTAAACACATTATTGAGTAATAGTTTTATAATGCTGTAACATGGTTAACGCAATGTTCTTTTATTCATGAATTAACAGCCCAAATTAGTCAACATTTGTTGTGTTTATAGATATTATACAAAATTTGTAAATAGTAAAAGACTTTTACTTAGTAGTTTCAGAATAATGTTATCCATCTCGTAATAGTCATTGAATAGTGGCAAATTTGATTTTTACGTCTAATCATTAAAATCTGACCATTGAATGAGATTAGTTAAAGATCGCCAAGAACCCAAGGAATTGCTTATACAAGATGACTTCAGGGTTGCTGTCTTGATTGAAGCGTGTAGCTGCGGCAGACGACCACGAATTTGCACTTTTGCACATTTGCATGTCGCTATCATGGTGATGATCTGTTGCGAGAAAAGTTGAATTTGTTCTATTTCAAAACGTTATGTCGTTGCGATCGTCACGACAAGGTAATTGATATATCGTCTCGTGCTTGCCGCAACATTTTCCAGGTGCAACAAGGTCGACTTTGCGCACTTAAAATATTTGACTTCACGCGGTGGTTCGACCACCACGGCAGACACTTTAAAACCAGCTTAAGTCACTTTCATTTAAATGTTATGCTTTGTTTACTTTTTTTTGTACTTGGCGTTATAATACTTTTACAAATTCAGTTTGGCGTTATCTTACCACCTTTGCGCTGCATACTTTGTAGGACATCGGTTGCGGATTTTGATAAATGCGAGGATTGTACAGAACCTTCACGAAGTTTTTGTTCCGTTTGTAAAATTCCAAGTCTGCCTTCTGCTCGACCTAAACCGGAATAACTGAAAGTAAACGAATAAAAAGAAGGGAAACAATCACCATCTAAAGAGTTTACGTTAAATGCCTTTTTTCAAATTAATTTGTTGATGTCAAAATCTAAGTAGGCCATAGAGGCCAATTTAATATAAAGAAATAAATTATTTAAACCGTTAACGTCAAAGAGACACTTGAGTAAAACCAATGGCGCTTGGGTAAGCAAATAGCTTTTGTCTTAGTTTTAAGAAATCTTCACTCTTTGCTACACTATCAACAATATTTGATCTCTTTCCACAGTGGGGAGGGGGAAGTGGGATGTTAAATTTGAGTTATAAATCAATGGGGTCTGAAACCCCAGTTCATTTCTAACGATATTTTAAGGCTGTTGCAAGGCTGATAAATGGAAAATGATTTTATAAAGATTATTTCCCTGATTTTTTTTTTCAATTGATCCCCTTTTTTTAGATACAACCGCAGTCCATATCTAAATCAAAACACCGTTTCGGTCAAATATTCTGGATTTCAGATCCCTTCGCATTTGATTCTAATTTGAGTGTTGCGAAGGATCTGAAGCAAAAGCAAGAGCAGAAGCGGATAAATAAGACCCATGTCTATAGATTTCCTGTGAAAAATAACACAATGAACAAGTACGTCCCGGTCAACCTTAATATGTGAGTTTCGGGTGTCACAGGTCGTACTGGCTTTATGTATCAAACAATATATTATTGAGTTACTTAATAACACTAAAGTGTATAAAGTGTTTCAGAAAACAGTTTGATCCCACAATTGATTTTGTTCGCTTTAAAGACTATGTTCTCGACATCATTTATCTTTAAAACTATTGTAAGTATGACACCAACTCAACACACTTATTATGTTGTCTGCCATTTCAAAATGGCGGCCAATAACTAATTCGTTTCCAATTTTCATTTACAAAAACATTTCCCGCCAAAAATATGAAATCTGCTTTCCCAAAATAATTTTTCAATGAAATTTGGCTCATAAAAGCAGACAACAATTACAAAAAAAGTAAAACGGTTACGATTTTACGGACGGAACAAATATTGAACATCTCCATCATTTCATCTTTTTATGCAAATTATCCCAAAATCGACGTGACCGATTTTTTGCACGAAAATTTGCTACCTTGATAATTAAAAAAGTCGGCAGCATTAGCTTATTTTGCGTGTTAATGAATTCAATAGTAAGTGCAGTTTGCGCGGTGATCAGCATGATATTGTCTTGCTCGTGAATATTTACGACAACAGGAGATTGCTTCAACAACTCCATTAAAAAAAAAATCTTACTCGCACACAATGATCCCGGGGGCCGCTCGAGAAAAAAAGTGGTACGCATACTCGTCAGAAAAAAAAACGTCGAAAAAGGATCTGATTTTGGTCCATTGGTGTCGTCGACGTCTTTAGGAGAAAATTGTGCCTTTTCAGGGTAATTTTCGACATAAAGGGTCGTCTTTTTACGATATCGTCGATTTTAGGGTCAATTTTTCACCAGCTATTCTGAAATTCCAAGAAATACTACAGAAAAGGCTTTCCATGAATCTAATGTATACTATTAATGTATTTTATGGCATTGAATAGTGTGTTATGCAGTATGCCGTTCAGGGTCCATTTCAATGTGCTACGCATGTGTCAATTTTAGTGTATTACGACAATTAGGGGTATGATTTTGAATACTAAGTATTTTACGACATTCAGGGTTGGTATTTGCTGTACATGATTACGTCATTTAGGGTCCGATTTTGAGGTGCTCTGACGAGAATGCGTATCACTTTTTTCTTCGAGCGACAAACGCCCCACCCCCACCACCCCTAACCCCCATCCCCACCCCGGGCTGGGACAATGATCTAGCGAGACAATTAAGAAAGATAACTCTTCATAGCAAAAACGTGATTGTCAAACCAACGGCACTTTTATGCAGGTAGCGACAATTACATGATTAATAATAACCGACAAGTAACTCATTTCCTTAATACGGTCGCACGCAGTTGCGTGTGGTATGGTTTGATTACATGTGAAAGAAATATGTTATTACAAGCCAGGGAGAGTGCAGCTGGAATAAATTATTTTATTAATGTTTTACAGGAGAAAGATTTGGCAACAACAGCATAATACATTCCAAATTTATAAATAATGATCCCTGGTTATC
>JXSR01S037058.1:66411-82879 GCA_000969725.1 Ophiothrix spiculata | reverse complement strand
TTGATAACATTAATTTTGTTTATCAACCTTTATTCGAAGCACAAGCAGATATTTCAAAACAAACATGAGTGAGAGATCATGTTGTATCATTTAAAGGAGCATGTTCCGATTGCCACAACTTTTTTTTTTCAAACTTTTTGAGATTTTGGTACCAAAATAGTGCTCATATTTTTCTTATAAACCATGTGAAATTTCACAGCTGAGTTATGTTCCATTTTGGAGATACGTATGAAAATGTGTCTAATTATGATAACCATAATTAATTTTACACACTAACGTATAGGCAGCTGAGAAATACAAAATTTCCCATAAAATCAAAACGGTTTGACCGATTCTGCTGAAATTTGAAATTTAGATCTCATGAGTGGTCTTCTTTCATATGACACTGAAAACTAAATTTTGAAAAATCGGACCAAGTTCCTTTAAAGAAATGTTTTACATTAAACAAATGATTAACAATTCGTATTTTCAATAATAACAGTCTACTACCAAATGTTATAACATTTTGATCAAAACCTTCAGGAAGGTTTAAAAAATAATAAATTGATTTGCATATTGATCTTGGGTAGCAGACTATTCTACAAACGTATGTATTGATGTTATATGTCAGAATAGGGGTTATATTTTTGGTTTATAAAACATCGCCTTTGCCTCATAGTCTGCAGAAATGTTAGTGTTGCATTGGATCTGCTGGTATAGCCAATTTTGAGATTTCTATTCCAGAGGGCAGTATAATTTCCGTTGCCGCCAAAGAAAATGAGTACTAAACTCTTAAATATTTTGATATATAGGGGATGAATTTGATAATGAAACTTTGCATGCTGCCATTTATAGTTCAAATGAAGTAAAAATGTATTTTTGGAAAAAAAATGGGGATGATGCTGAAAATGCCAATTGCCGATTAAATCGCCTCATTTATTGCATAACAGAGAGTTGGATATCTCTCTCTCTTGATAAAAACAAAAAAATTGTCATGTAATTTTTTCCCTTCCTTTCTACATGTGATGACTCACACCGAAAGGTGGGACTTTGCAGATGATATCAAATTTTGAGTTTATCATTGCATCTGTTACAGCATTTTCTAAGCTTTAAAATGACACCGTCTTAATATTTGTCGAAATTGATCAAGGCGATCAACTTTTACAACGGAAAGTCTGCTGGAAATTTTTATTATTTTCTTATGATTTTTTGCTACCTATTTTCACCGGTATCTTGAAAAGTGTCCTGTCGCGAAGTCCCCTTTTCGGTGTGAGTCATCACATATACAATAAATGATTGAAACAGCTCAAGGTTGCTAGATAGCAACTGCAATCATAGATAATAGAGCACATGGATGGTCAACACGATTAACATTGATTAGCATTGAATAGAATTTCTATAGAGCCGATAAAATCCTTTTGAATCTATGATGTCTCACCAGCACTTGAGATTTGAACGGTTTGAATAGCGCGGGAGTTATCATCAATAGTAACCAATGGTCCAAGACAATGGGATATACATAGTTAGCTCATAGTCTAGTCTTAGCTCAATCAACAATTCCAATGTCGAATAATACAATTAATGTATTACAATTTAAAAAAGCACCACGGTAAATGTAGACATTTTTAGCTTCCTTCAAAGTGAAATTATTTATTCTGGAGTTTCACCGTAGCCTTTTTTTTACACAAGATACACCTCAATTGTACCATGAAAAATAATTCGGCTATTTTTAGTGAACTGACTCTGCAACAGCCTTGACTACCATTGATGTATACAGCCAAATTCCTCAAGTGGGTATGATACTAGACAATATACCTTTTAGTATATTGCATAAGTCTTGACTGAGGGGAAGGCTAGAGATCCTTTATGCTTAATTGTGAGACACATAGTTTTAATGGTTTATGAAGCTGACAATCCATGTGCTCTATTATCTATGCTGCAATTCAATTAAGAGCGAGGTTTACACTTTAATCAATACCAATCGGTAAGACAGAATCAAAACTGCCAATACGAAATTAAAGTAACAACAACTATGTAGTTATTCTTTTCCATGTTCTTTCGATCATGATGTGCATGGTATATTTGAAAGAACCGGAAATATAATTTACTTAGCCAATGGAAATTTATTTCATACGTCAGAATTTAGAACAACAAACTTGATATTTTAGAATATGAACAATTACAAATTTCCACTAATTCAAGCTACCTTCCCATCTTAGTAAAATATATGGTTTACATTTCTTTCCAATAACACCAATGAACACAACATAAAATAGTTTTCACTCTTACTAGAGACACTCTTTGTAAGAGTGAAAATACTTTAAAAGGGCGGATGTTCAGTCTTATACATCTCTTATTTAAGTAGTGTCAGACTAGTCTTCATGAAATTTCTTGAAATTTAATACTTGACACGGAAATTGTGTTAATAACGAATCTTAAATAATGATACAAAATAGCCAATCGTGTTCATTTGTGAGATGCAGGCATTCCACCTGTGAGGGAACATTTTCCCCGAAGTTCAAACTATTTATCACTCACAAAGCATCCACTTTTACCTTAGTAACAAGTATCTTATCTTTTTCATATAAATTAACGAAAACACATTAACAACTAATGATTTCTACAGCATCCAAAGCTACTTTTTTGAATTGTCCTTGTCCTGTCTTAAATTTACGTCACAGGTTTTGTTTTTTATTTGTCTCAAGGGAAAATCCCTCTTTAATTTCCATAAATACTATAGACAGCATCAAATGTTTGATAAATGTTACCAAGGTCACAGGTATGTTTTAACAAGCAAAACTCAATTGATGTGACATCGAAATAAATAAAAACATGATAAGGCCAAATAAAAAAACAAGTTTGTTTCTGGTAACATGCTTGAAAAGTACAATGCGGTACGCGGGTTTTTATATTTTATTTTTTACTTTTCGAAAATGCAATGCGATATGCGGATTTTCTTTTTTTCTATTTTTAAACCAAAAATGCAGAAAGAAAAACACATTAAAACAATGCTCTTGCTTTCTATTATTATTTATAAATATCATTATTAACCAAAAAGTTTTGTTTATAACTTTAGCCGCCCTTTGTTTCTCTTTCATGTTCAATAATACAACATGAGACTTGTTTTGTTGCATCTTTGTTTGTTTTTACGCAAGTCTCCAGTACGCCATTTCACAGAATTGTTTTATTTATTAACAATAAGATTTTTTTTATATACGAAATACGAAAAAGAAAAAATAATGCGGGAAATATGTAACTTAACAGAAACGCGCGCGGGTTACCAGAAACAAACTTGTTTCTTTTTTTGGCCTAACGGTTCATCAGATACTTTTTGTATCAACTATCCTTGAGTGCATTATTTTATGTAAAAATGTGAAGTTGGAACGTGATGCAATTGTTTAATGTGTCGTGGCTTTAATGGACTTCGGTTTTTAATAACTTTGCTATGATCTTAATGAAAACAGCCTCAATGTACCCAAGTTGATTTCTATAGGCTACATATTAAACACTATAAACACTACAGTAGTCATGCAGTGGTAAAAATCTCATAAAATAACAGTCTATAAATGAAAAAAAAAAACAGGAGGAAAAAAACCGTTGCAGGAAATTTAGCACTTTATAATTGTCATTGTTTTCCTTTCGCCATTTTTGTTGTTGTTTTATCATGAATCGTTTTGCAACACACACTGACTCTCATGAACTTTGAGAGCTGTGTGAATTCCGAGTCATATTGTCAAAGCTGGGACTACAAATACTAAAGTTTAGTATTTGTAGTCCCAGGTCAAAGGTAAAATTCATGCAACATATTATTTTATAATAATTTTTGCACCTACCCGTGCTATATCTGAAATCAGCGAGTGCTTGAACATCCAGTCTAGTTTGATCGATTCATTCTGCAAAATATCCTGAAATCAAAAATATATGTACATTATACACGCATTGCAATGACTTGGGAAACAAACTGATCATTTTTTTTAAAATGTACTTAATTGTTTACGTCATGTACACGAATTAGAAAGACACGACGTGTTTGCGTCTTGTCAGTCTCATAATTATGACCCAAACCAAATATTAACTTGGGTGATATTCTATTATTAAAATTGTTGCAAAATGTACGAAGTGCTATTTTACCAACACTTAATGTAGTGTGTTGGCACTGCGAAACAGAATATACTAGGCAGCAGTTTGCAGGACAGAAATCCCGCAATAGTTGTGTCGAACGATTATACTGTATCCACTTGTTCATATTCAACTACTGATTTTCCGACATCACCTTTACAGATGACATATTTTATACAACCGTGCCAGTTATAGTTAAACATACTATTATGTTTATGGAGTGAGGATATAATTGGGCTCTCCACACGGATAAATCAATGTAGATTAAACTGGACTTCAGCTTTTATCGAAAATTATGACCCAAACCAAATATTCGGATTAAAACTAAACGTTTTTGCTCGGTTTTAAACCATTATCGATGACCCAAACAATATTTACAGGATAAAGTCAGACAAACATATTCAACTAGATATAAAAGGCTACAGGAAATATAGTCAGTAGAACATTTTATATAAATCCAAACGGCTCCTGGTATCAGTCTCCCACTATCAATCTTGAAATTATAAAACTGTAGCAAAATGAATTCAAACATGAAATAAATGACTGTTCTAATCAACATTGGTGGTCTGGAGCCCATTCCACAAATTAGTTTTTCACGCCGGTGTGAAAGTAATCGTAGTCCCCCTAAAATGGTAGTCCAACTTCCATAGACCATAACGGAATAAAGCGTGAACCTAATGTTGCATAAGAGTTGTAAGCCTATAATTTACTGTACAACCCGGACAATTGAAGGGGGAGTTACATTCTTGCTACACCGGGATTGCCTTTTTTGTGAAACCTATGATTGCTACCATATGATATTCAAATTCATCACGGATTAACGGCTTCATAATGTGAACCAAATGTTGATCTTTATGTTCTAGTTTCCGTTGCACACTTACCATGAGACTGCCCTTTTGGCAATATTCAGTTATGACGCAAATGTTTGGCCCATCTACGCATGCCCCGATAAAGCGCGCGATATTTGAATGGTCGAGCTGTCTCATCTGTCAATAAAATAGAAATAGATAAATACGAGTTTCATCATTTAAAAAATTGTGTGGAACAGTTTTTGAATAACTTTTGAATGGATCAGTCTTTATTAACTAAACTGTTTCAAAATATCGTTGACTAACACCAGGGGTTAGTATGTGGCAATTCCTCATGCAAAATATTGTTTTTACGACGTACGAGTCGGCGTAAAAATAATCCTGGAATCTAAGTCCACCTTCCATAGACCATAACGGAATACAGCGTGAAACTGATGTTGAGTGTTCTATTCTTTACTGTACAATACGGACAATAAGAACGGGGACTAACATTCCTACTACACCGGAGCAACTATCACAGAGATTTGACTTGAACCGGGGGCAATTGTTTGGCAATTGGCAAACACATAACTACATAAGGTACCCTGTACTTCCATTAGTGCACAAGGGGGTAGGGGGTCCATGGTACCCCCTTATAAAAAAACCCTTTCCCACCCGAAATTTTTAATAATCTTTTCACCCTATATAGGGACACTAACCACAACCATAATTCAGGAAAAACATAAGAAAATATACGTGCCGTTTCAAAATGGCGGCCAAATAACCGATTTTCATTTCGTAACCATGATCTCGATTTTGGTCAAAATTTGAAAAGCCCACTTCCCGAGGGAATTTTACAATGACATTCTGCTCAAATTAGGAGATCATGAATACATTGATATTGTTGCAATAAAATTTGGGAAATTTACTCCGGGCGGTTGTATGGGCATCTCATTTTTTTGCGCCCTTAAAAAAATGCTAATTTATGCTAATTAGCTCAAAAATAACGTGGTTGATCTCAATGTTTGTTTTCGCCAAAAGAAGCGCAACTACTATTTAGGCAATTATAAAAATGAACATCCCAAAATATTGCGGCGTTAAAATTCGAGAACCGAAAAACTAAATATTGGGTACCATGGTACCCCCCCCCCTCCCCACTCCTTATGCAGTTAAGTGTTAAGGGCCAGGGGTAAATTTGCTATTGCCTACTGTTAAGAAAGCTTGGTCCTTGCTATTTTCTGCTAGCCCAATCCTCTTCCTCTACAAAAATGTCTGTCAGAATGTTCTAACACATCCTTGAAATTTGCGTTTAACATATGTATATACTACACTCTTAAAAAGAAAGGATCAAATTTGATCCCATAAAGTATCAAATATGAGCTTACCCTTTTTGGGATCAATTTTGATCCAAATTCTCCTCAAATTTGATCCTTTTTGGATCAAAAAGGAGTGTAGTTGATCCGAAAAGGATCAACTTTGAGGAGAATTTTGGATCAAAATTGATCCCAAAAAGGGTAAGCTCATATTTGATACTTTATGGGATCATTCGATATCATGTAATTAAAAACAAAACAAAACAAACAAACAAACAAATAACCCGTCTTATTCCGGCTCTCCTGACGTTTGCAGTTTTATTGATGATGTTACGTCCATCTAAATCTTTTTACTTTCAAAGAATTGAGTATTGATATAAACTTACGTTGTTCAATTCTGTCAAAACCTCTTTAGTAAGTTCCGGCTTATTCTTGTTGACATTTTTGACAGCAACAAGTCTTCCCTGTCATACAATGAAGTTAGAAAAGTAAATGGCATAATCAGTCATACGATAAATTGCTAAGGTGATTTTATCTGATGGTGTTTAAGATGCAAACAAATATAGTTTTGAACCTAGAGCTCGAACTTGAATGGTGAAATGTTATCGTCTTTTGTTTTCAACCAGTGTTTACATGAAACACTGTAATCAGGTTCGGATCTAATTCAATACCAATTCAATTCGCTCACTTCATGATAAGGCATGCATGATAATTATTAATATGTCAAACTATAATGATGTGTTTCTAGTAGACACTTCAGGTGATTTTTTAATTATGAATCAAATTGCTTCAAATGAATTTTAAATGAAAGCAGGTGATCTAAAGAATCCAAATCCGTTTGAATTTTTAAAATCCGACCTTCCGTAGCAAAGTTATGAAGGTTTTTGTGTTGTTAATTTAACTAATTTTGGAGAACACAGGATAGGGGATAAATCTTTTAGTTTCTTTATTTTCGCCAAGCAAGGTCACGGCACCAATCCAGTTACACCTCTAGTCAATACACAGTAATTTGGTCAATATTTTAATTGTCTGAATGGATATTACACACACAACAGGTGTTATTTTGCAGCTTTTTGCGCCCACACATGCGCGGGATATTTAAAGATGACTAGTTCCGCATGATAAAGAGCTGATCAAAATTACTTTAGGCGGAGGAACAGGCGCAGAAATTACACCCAAACAATCATTATTTTTGCCGTTTGTTGTTTATTTACAGATATATTAAACAAATTCTTGAGTGTGCATGGATGTCCACATAACTTGTAGACAACTGAAATTCTCTTTTCTTCACTTCCAAAAAAATTGGCAAACCTTTGTAAAATCAATAACTCTGCAACCACAAATCAAATTTTTTTCCTACAAATAAGTGGCTGTGCATGGACAAAATCATCTTCCTGATAACATATTCTTAAATAAAAAATGGTCTATCATATTGCGCGGAACTCAGAAAAACATCTGAAAACGCAGGTGAAAACGTATCTAGAAACACTTTATTTCAGTATCAAAGCAAAACTATTAAGCCCACTTAAAGTCATGCCTGCTTGAATATGAGCTATGCGTCAACGCATTTGTGTGTCAATGGTGTGAAAAATCAACGTTCTCCTGCCAAGTAATAGGTAAATGAAGTATCTATAAATTCTAGTAGCGATATTTCAGTCCCGGAAGTTTCCATTCATTAATAGTGTAAGTCTATTATTGAGAACAATAGACTCACCGTATGAATGAATAGAAACTACAGGTGTCATGAATGCTACAGTCCAACCCATTTATTGTCCGGGTACCTACATATATTTGTTTAGTATGTACTTTGTACGTGTATCGGTCACACATCAAGGTCACGCTTTACTCCGTTGAAGTCAATGGAGGGGGGACCGTACCATTCATTACACCGGACTGAATTATCGCTGTTTTTTCATCTCGTCTCACTTCACTGCCCAGACCGTTATCAAAATCTTTTGTTTGATAACGGGCTCTAGACCACATTCTTAAACATAACGGTCAGGCCCACGAACTTTGAACAAAACAAACACAGTTGATAATTTATAAATAGAAAAGGGCTAGACGTGTATTCGATGATACTCAATAATGAGAATTAATTATCGAACCTTCAACAAATTGGATTACTCGTAATATAGCTGTTGGCAGGCATTTATGAACGGTGATTATACATGGTCATATGACGGCTCTCGACTAATTGCAACTACGATAACTAAGCAAGTATGTGTAAATGCCTTTCCTTACCTCAAAGTGGGCCACTTTGGTAAATATTTGCTCCTCACCCTTTGACATGTTTTTGCTACTTCCCTGAATAAAAAATAAATAAGCAACATGTTCATATTGTCAATAAAACGTTTTGATATATTTGTTTCGAACAGTTCATATTAATTCAAATTCCTTTTAACAAGCTATCGTGTCTATAATAAGCTGCGTAAGAGAAAAAACATTTTTCTTTATTTTTTCATCAAAATACTTGTGTTTGCAATCATGTTGTGGGTTCGCGACGCGATTTGCAGAGCGCATCTTAACAAACTGAACAAGATGAAAGCTCAAAAGTTAGCATGTAGGTTAACGATTTCAACGCATATTTGACGCGGAGTGTATGGATATATATTCACGCACGGAGCATAACACAGGGACGTAGGGACTATATAACTTAACTTGTAAAAATGACAGTGTACATTCGCAACATGCTGAACTAAAATCACATAATAGCCTTAAAAGGTCTTTTGCTTATCACACTGTCTAGAGATAAGGAAGCCATGGCCTTGATATCAACATCTTTAGATCAATCAATCAATCAATGATACAAGTACTTGCATAACATGCATACCCCATGAAGGAGTCTATTCGTACAGGGGACCCACGGTTTTACGTGACTGTCCGACCACGGAGCAAGTAGAGTAAAGTTTCTTGCTCAAGGAAGTAGAGTTTCTTCATGGATAATTAAAACGACAGTAGAGGGGAGCGTGGCCGAGCGGTTAGAGCACGGATCTCGTAATACAGAGATTGTGGGTTCGAGCCCCGGGCCGGGCGGTTTTCGTCTCCTTGTTTCCTTGGGCAAGAAACTTTACTCTACTTGCTCCGTGGTCGGACAGTCACGTAAAGCCGTGGGTCCCCTGTGCGAAGGCTCCTTCATGGGGCGCTGCATACAGAGTAAACCTGGTGAGTCTATCAATATTCTTTGTAATACCAACATCATTACATTTATTGAGATGCAAGAATGCAATGAAATGGCACAAATGTCATTATTGAAAATATACACAATACAATACTTGGATATGTCACGTGTAATAGACATACCTTACTGATTTGCTATATTTACAAGTATGAACGTTTGTGTTGGGTTTGTGCTGTATTTGCCTTACCATGGACATCGATGTTCTAGAGCTGAAGCTGGTAGTACCATCATGAGCATTAGAGTGAGGGAAATTTAAGTCCTCCCATTGTATTTTCCATAACATATTCCGTATTTCGGCTTCAATTTTGATCTTTCTGTATAGCAAAATTGATTTCATTAAAAGACACCATTTGTTGTTTTAAAGGACAGAAACATCATTGCTGTATCATAACGCATACCTCTCATAATTTGAGGCAAATCTTGTAAATTTTCTATTAAAAGATGAATCTATTTATTCATGTTGAAAAGGTTTGTTCGAGTTTTGACCTATTTACTAGTACAGTGTGTCCCAGAATAAACTTTACTATCTTTGCGTGCAATTTTCTTGGGTTTAACGGATAGTTCGAAAGTATATAAAGGTTGCATTTTATAGCCCATTAATTGATCTTTTAGATACTGTTTGTTTCATTTCAATCGGTAATGTACAACAAAAGTTATGTTTTGTCAAATATTTGAATGTAAAATTTACTGGTCCAATTTCACGAGTTTGTAAGTTCCCCTTGAATGAAGCTCTATTGAGTATTGTCATTGATCTGTTCACTCAACCGTAACGATGTTTACTTATTTACTACGCACATGCTTTCTTTTATCTACGCTGAAAAAATGAACAAATTTGAGGTAAAAATAAAACAGATATGATAAGTTTTTCATGGTGACTCATTTTTATTCCATTCAGAAATACCCTTACTTTACTGCCAATGATCATGCAATTAGACCAGACAAAAATCCACCCAAAAGTTTGATACAACATAACTTTTGTTGTATACTACTGATTGAAATGGAACAAACAGTATCTTAAAGTCCAACTCATGGGCTATAAAATGTAATCTTTACATACTTTCTGACTATCTGTTAAACACATGAAAATTGCACGCAAAGATTGTAAGGTTTATTCTGGGACACCCTGTAATGCGTATAAACATAATTATTTACCTATAAGCCAGGATCCCTCCAAAGAGTGATAAAACCATCACACAACAGACAATTATACCCGTAATTGCTATGGAAGACAGCGTGTCTGAAATTTACAATGAAACCATGTAAAAGGTAATTTGCTGCAAATGTTAATGCAGTGAGCGCCCACTCAGCGATGGTCGCATGCTTTTCAACTTACGCTACAACTTAAGACTACGGTACAAATTTGCAAAAACATATGTGAAAAAAAAACTACCATCGATTTTATAACAATTGATTCGTCTATTTCGACTTCTTTTGACGTATATCAATGTCATATATAGATATAAATAAGACAACTTAAAAAAATAAAACAGGTTAATATCGATACAAGACAAACACATTGCAAACCTTCTGGTTGACAAGCTGGATTCTCATTCTCATAGCCACAAAATGGTGTATCCTTCGGAGGTCCCATATCCAAAGGCCATTTAATTTCGCCAAAGAAATCTAACGTGTTCGTTGCTCCGAAGTAATTGGCTACAACCTATGGAAGTGTATTCAAAATAGTGTGGGGTACAGAAGTAGTTAGCATTATTTTGTTAATTTTGCTTAACCAAATAATAATGTATTTGCCTTATTAAGATTTCTCCGTATTATAGATTACATGTCATTGAATCGATGTATTCGATGATCGTGTAATTCGTTCTTTCTCTCCTGCAGATCGTCTAATTCGTTCTTTCTCTCCTGCAGATCGTCTTATTCATTCTTTCTCTCCTGCAGATCGTCTAATTAATTCTTTATCTCCTGCTTCCCTGCTTCTTTCCAAGCTTCTCATCTATCCATTTCACCTTTCTTAGGTTTCTTTTTCTTTTACCCCTATCTGTCTCTCCTCCCATCCTTCTTTCTTTATATTCTGTTCTTCCTTCACCCTCCTCCTTCTTCCTGCTTCCTCTTTAACTTTTTCCACTATTTTACCTCAAGCTGTTCACTGTTAGGATCTGTCATTTCCCACAAGGAATAATCGGCATCTCTGTCACCATTTGCATTAATTGTTACGGGCCCGCCAATACCTATTAGATTATAAGGATTAAATAAAACAAATGCAAGATTAAATTCTTTCTTTTTTATATATATAAACAGAACATGTCAGCACCTTGCAGGAAACCGATTGATGCAAGAATATACTAAACAAACACGGTCAAAATGCACATACAGTGTGTTTTTGCCGAGCTGCCTGAGCTGTGAGGGTTATTAGAGACTAGAGAAACTGAGTCTTTTTAAGAGTCTATATTTCCAAAAATCACTTAGATACAACTTTTAAAAATTCAATTTATCAGTTCAACACTTATTAAAGCGTTACCTAATTGATTGAATTGTATAAGCACAGGGTGTCCCATAAAAAAAAAATCTTACAATCTTTGCGTGTAATTTTCTTGGGTTTAACGGATAGTTCAAAAGTATGTAAAGGTCGCATTTGATAGCCCATTAATTTAACTTTCAGATACCGTTTGTTTTATTTCAATCAACAATGTACAACAAAATGTAATGCTTTGTCAAATATTTGAATGTAAAATTTTCTGGTCCAATTTCACGAGTTTGTAAGTTCCTCTTGAATGAAGCTCTATTGAGTATTGTCATTGATCTGCTCACTCAACCGTAACATATTTGATGTAAAAATAAGACAGATATGATAAATGATCCAAGGTGACCCATTTTTATTCCACTCAGAAATACACCTACTTTATGGCCAATAATCATGAAATTGGACCAAAAAAATCCACCCAAATAGAGGATAAAAAATATTAACTTTTGTTGTATACAACCGATTGAAATGAAACAAACGGTATCTAAAAATCCAATTCATGGGCTATAAAAATGCAACCTTTACATACGTTCTGACTATCCGTTAAACCCAAGACATTTGCACGCAAAGATTGTAAGGTGTTTTTTTTCTGGGACACCCTGTAGGTACTTTACCATAAACAATGAGTATTGCGCCATATAACATTCTAATTTCAACCCTAACAACAACAGTTATTCTTTCGATGTAAATACAAGAAATGACGTTTAAATACAGTATTACCTTTTTTACGGATCAACTTGGATTTCGGGCAACGTAAAATTATAGATATTTCTAATTATTAGAAATACCTATAATTTTACGTTATAGTATGACTATAGGTTTAATGTGCACCCCGCATATAGTTAAAAACGATGTCGCAACTTTCAATGTAAATATACTTTCTTACAACAATTAAGTCGGCTTCATACATTATTGCTACCTTGAAAAGTTCTGTTCCACATTTTCTTTGTCACAGCCAATCCGTCTCTGATATCTCCTCCCTCAGCCAAAGTCTCATTGATGGCAAGAGAATATAGAATAATTGCATCGTGAGTACTGCTTGTAAAGTAGTTCACCTTAAAGAATAAAGAAATGATTATTCAGATATTTTAATATTGTTTTAAGAGTAGTACCATTAGACTTCGAAGTTTTTTTCTGGAAAAAGAATTTGACTCGTTATCCAGAGCATACCATGTTAGAGAAAAAATAATTTGACTCCATGTAAAGGATAAAAGTACCTTGACCCACTTGAGGAAAACATGTGCGTTTTCTTTTCCCGCCATTGTAATATCCCTTTGCATACAACCAGCAGAACGAGATAAGTTTTATGAACATTCATCTGAGAACGGTTCGGGATTGAACTCTTGGTATTTACTTTACTTGTTTTTTGGGCAAAAATACAAAAGCACAAAAGCATTGGAAATACTAAGGTTTGCTGCTATTTTTGTCTGAATCTACTTAAAAATGTTTAATATCCAAATATTTACATCGTCACCCGGAGGTCTTGTCCAGTTATAAACTTCTTTTTGCCGACGTTCAACTTCCGCTTGAAAAGCGTCATACTCGGGTGTAGTAGGACGGAACAGCCCAAAGATCATTAACGCTTGGTACGCAATTCGTGCTGCCTCGTCGTGTTCGTCTCCCTGGTAAATCAACAAACATGGAAAAAATCACTAGACACAAAAATATATCGAGGGTTGAGAGCCACAAGGCCGTATAAGCACGGGCAACAAATTTAAAGAACCACAAGACCATATTTGCACCTTTGTTGCACGTGCAAATACGGCCTTGTGGCTCTTTTTTTTTCTACCAGACTATATCTCTATTTACTGATAGAATCTGCTAGGTAACACATGAAACCTCACTTTTATGAAATTTGAAAAATACGTTTCATTTGAAAGATTTTTAAAAGTTGTAAATAAAAAAAATTCAACTCAATTAGATGATCGAAATTGCAGATGTCGGTCTTTAAATTTACGCATGTATATAATATTGCAGGTAACATAGCGGGCATCGTAAAACAACAAGTTGAACATTCGTAGGACAGTGGATGTATAAGCAAATACGACGTCCATTGCCATGGCCAAGTGGTAGTTGAATTACGACTTGCATGACCAGTCCAGGGCGTTGTGCTAAGCATACCATGACAAATGTATTGAAAAAATGATACTTTTGTAACAGAAATTAAAAAAAAAATGGCCGTGCTGGGACTCGAACCGGCGATCTTCTGATCTCATGGTAAACAAAGCGTTCTGGTATTCCATTGATAATTGAACTCAATATCATAATAAGTATAATATTACACAATTACTTCCGGGTTCGGACCGAAATGTAAAATCATATTTGACCATACTGAACCAAGAGCCAAGGCCTTACGGCGCTAATGTTTTACCAAGCTTTAACTGTTAATGGTAAATCAGTTAGAACGGTTTAACGAATATATTGTAATGTCAATATGCTGCTCGTTGTTCTTGTAATGAAACGTACATACACTCTTATTGTGAAAGAGTGAAAAAACACTCTAAAAGAGTGAAATTTCACTCTTAGAAAGAGCCATATGAGTGACCAATCTTTAAGAGTGAAGTTAACTCTCAAGAAAGAGTGATGGTAATTCTCTCTAGGAAAGAGTGAACCGTTT
This sequence comes from Ophiothrix spiculata, assembly GCA_000969725.1. NCBI lineage: Eukaryota > Metazoa > Echinodermata > Ophiuroidea > Amphilepidida > Ophiotrichidae > Ophiothrix > Ophiothrix spiculata. The sequence goes on along the minus strand of JXSR01S037058.1, from coordinate 68,406 downwards.
ATTATTATGAATAGTTCACTCTAAATGATCTGGGAGGGATAAGAATAAATCTTCAAAAGAATGAAAGGTCACTCAATGATCTAGTCCTTTTATTGTGCAAATATTTATCGGTGAGTAGATGCTAAACAATAAACTTGTCGGTGTAAGCTTACTTAATACATTTGCCAATGTATTAAGTAAGCTTACACCGACAAGTTCCATCGATCCCGTTTTTGCATGATTAGCGTCACTGTTGGGTATTTATTGTCTGGCATCTACTCACCGATAAATAGTTGCATACTTTCCTCAGAAATTCCTTTGTCTGTCACTCCTCCACAGTCTCCAACTCAACCACCGCCATGTTTAACAGTGAGCGCTGACGATTTTTCGTAATTACAACAGCGCGAGTATCCGCGTTCCTGGTTGGCTAGACCTTCACTCCGTAAAAGAGCGGCGTTTTCGAGCAACTCTCCTGCGAGTGAACGTCACTCTGGTACAAGAGTGAATTACCGCAAAGTATTTTCACTCTTAAAGACGCACTCGATTAGAGTTAAAACAAATTCACTCAAAATTTTGAGTGATTTTTCACTCTTTCGCATTTAGAGTGTAGATAAAATAAAATGCAATATCAGTCTCAAAGGTGCGTGATCGTCAAATTAATGCCACTAAAACGCTGGATCTTATTCTGAAATTTATTGCCTTGATGGACGCAAACATAATAACTGTCTATGGTTTATATTGTCAGTAATGTGCATTTTAAACATAATACTCGAGTGGCAACAAAGTTGACCAACTCCAAATCTGACAATTTTGTATCAACTGATTTGTCCAATGAGAATAAATTTTATCTTACGCTGAAATCATGCTCATAAGCATCATGCCTGATGAATTGGAAAACATCCATTAATCTTTTAAGCGACTATTTTTAGTTTGCTAAATGAAAATGAGCAACAATCGCTGACAATAAAACTGAACAAAGAAGGAACAGAAATCTCAGATGTTCTTGGATCACTTTCATGCTTATTGAATAAGGTTTGGCGTCCAAAGACATCCGCTCGCCTGAGTGACATTCGCTCACACTACCTAGAAAACTTCGCTCCAACGGGAAGGGACATTCTCTTAAATATCATGACATTCGCTACACTTCAGATTGAGTGGAAGCAAAGATCACTCCAAATATTCTTGAGTTTGTTTATTTGAACATCACAGCACTGTAACATGCGCGAGTAACATTCGCTTTTATCGATTTAAACGATATTCGCGTAATTAGAGCGGCATTCGCTATTCGTTTTAATGCTCTAGTCAGAGGGAACATCTAGAGCGAATGTCACTCGCGCGAGCGAATGTCTTTGGACGCCATGCATGCTTATGCTTTGTTGCTACATTAACTCAATTAATGATAACATAAAATAGGGCAATGTCTTGCCTTAAATTATTTGAAGCTTTTTCAAAATTCTTAGAATCCAAAGCGTAAGAAGTGGTCAATAAGTTCGTGACCTGAGAATGAAGAAGATAAGCTACGATTTTTTACAGTTTATGCAATTCAACTTAATTGATGAATATTTGAAAAATGTCAAGGAAATATCTGCTATCATTTTAATTTAACAGAAATTTAAAACCTGCCTGTAGGAGGTTACTAAAGCTCGAATTAAAAATCAACAAAACTAGCCATCCTGATACCAAAAATCTGCAACCCAATTCTATTTATGTCCTAAGTGTTGATACCTTATCTTTGTTGATTATGTTATGTGTAGTACCCGAGAGAGATATTTTAGGGACATTGCATGTAGTTGAGTTTTGTTGTTTCTTCAGTTTTCAGGTAGAATATCAAAATTCAGAAATTTCTAAAAAGGTACGTTTTGTAAAATAGAAATGAAAACAGACATTTTCTTGAAACTCTCCTTGACAATGGTTATGACAACACTCCTTAATATTGGTTATGTTTCAAACAATATCACCTGTAGCACGTGCCCGGATACACCAAAGTATAGGAACCACAATCGAAAATATGAACCT